>CAXKVY010006606.1:0-22203 GCA_964058915.1 Tetropium fuscum | reverse complement strand
CACGGTAAATCCCTATATAAAACATTTAAAAAACTTGCGGTAGTAACGATTAGCTGGTGATTATGATAATACTCATCCGATCAAGAAAAATAAAAAACCGTTTCGAGAAATTTTTCTAAGGTTTCCCTTCACAGTTTTAAAATTTTAAAATTATAGTTCATTTTAATCATACAGGGTTCTGCACACAGTTTATTTAAATATACAGATTTTTCGTGACACATGCTTATTAAATGTTTTCGCAGGCACCCTGTATAAGAAATGTCAATTCTAGCTACTGAGGCAGCTAGAGGCATGTAAGCTTACTTGAAAATAAGAAAAAAATCCATTACTTACTTTGTTTTTAAAAAGTAAGAGATACATTTCCAAAAAATTGTCCTAATTTCAATAAAAACGCCGTATATTCAAAAATAAGCGAGATATCAAAAATCGGCCAAATTTGTTTTTTCGAATTGGTCCATAGATTACCCCGGTATAAAAAATTTAACTCGATTTTGGTTTTCCTAAATTCTCGGTAAGAATGAAATTTTGATTTTTTTAGGGGTTTAGTTTACACCCCCGTATATTCCTTTTTTGAGCATAATGGAAAATTGATATTCAGACCAGTTTTTGTCGATGAAATTTCCAAAAACGTCCTGAAATCCGTATTTTGATATTCCATATCGTTCAGAAGATATATGTATCGAAACTTACCCTAAAAATTTGAATTATTCCAACCTATTGGCCAGCAGTGTAGTAGGCTTTTGCGCTTTCAATTCTCACCGCAAAGTACATCATTTCCGATGATTACATAATTGTCATCCATTGCCGCTTTAAAGCGGCAATAGTGTCAATTGCCGCTCGCTTCTATATTATAAAGTCCTTAGCAGGCGCTTGTCAGTCAAAAATGATACATGAGAAATGTAGCTAACAAAAAAAAACTTATAAAAATCGGTTCATATATAAACATATGTCAAATACATACAAGAAAACTCTGTATTAAGCGATTGTAGAAAAAATGTTGAATGTATTACGAGCACAAACTGCCATTGCCGCTTTTGAAAGAATACCGGGCTCCGCTTCGCGTCGCGCGGTAAATTTATTTCGCAAGCGGCAATGCAGTACTCTGCGCTTTTAACACACAAATAACTATTCCACTTTATAAAATACATCTCTTGCATATTTTTTTGCAGCTTTGTAATTTTCACCTTTTTCTTTATTCATATTCCACGCACAATCTTTCAGGATTAGGTTTAGTTGCTCTAAACTTGTAGTTTCCAAAAGCTCGTGTTTCTTTGCCTTGCAGAATTCCGTAAACTGTTTCCATATTTACGTATGGGTTTTGACGGTATTGTACGATACACTTTTCTCAAACGCCAGATCAATATTAGTCATAGAATCACTTTCAAAGCGACTCCTTTTCACTACATAAGCTGACTAGGATTGTTTAAAAACAATATTACAAAATTTATTGACAATAAAATCAGAAAAATTGTGTAGCGTCGTTTTATGGTGTCCTAGGAGACCATAATAATGACTTGTTATCAAAGGTATTGTACTTTTTGTAGACAACAGCTATCAAGTTTTGCCGTGGACACAGAAGAGAGAGCTATAAGCTATAAGCTCTCTGTTCTGTGCCGTGGATGAACTCGAAAAAACTTCTGACAGGTGCTGTCATATAGTTTTTCCATCTAGAAATCATTTGTTACTCAAAATTGCGCGTTTGTGATTAGTGGAAATTAATATGAGGGAAATAGTCAGGTATAAATATAGCTTTATTTCTCGTTTTTTAACTAAATATATTGTAAGTAATATCTCACCACACAATCAAAATTATTTATGAAAGTAGTTACGTGAAACTTAACTATTTTTCTATATTTTTTGGGGCCAAAGAAGACTTAATTAAACGACGCGACGTCTATTTTAGCTTTATATCGGTTTAAAGTATCTGCAAATGTAACCCCATTCTGCTGCCACTTTGGCACCGAAAAAATAATTATTCTTTTGTTTTCAAATTTTTCATTCAAATTAAGACAAGATAGACACTGTGGACACAAGGCATGTTGCTATTTGAGTTACTATACTTAACTAGGTAAAAACCTAATTGTACGGTATATAATAGCAGGATTATTCCATCGTTGGATTAGGAAAAGTCTGGGTTATTATCCAGAATTAGGGGATAGCCAATACTCGTTGATGACTTGTAAGTAATTTTGGCAGACCCTATCGATGAGGTAAGCTTATCGTAATTATTTCGTAGTTACAAGCTAGCTAAGTATTTCTCTCAAATTCATGAATCTTGTATATGCGACAGCTCTTCATGACTTTTGAACGATAATTTATTAATTAATGAGTTTTCTGATATTGCTGTATAGCATGAAAATCATAAATTGGAGTAATACTCATTTTCAACTAACAAGACATGTGAAATAAAGGAATCGGCCGTGCGTCCCAATAGACACGTCTAATACGCCTCGCACTTTATTACAGAATTACTCGAACGAGCGCTCACGGAAAGTTTGAAAATATTATTATAATTCCTAAGAGTATGATGTGTCTGGTGCCCGGGAGACCACGCAGGAGGAGTCACCCATCTCGGGAGAGTTTCTGCCAAAAACCCAGAAGACTTATTAAAATATTCCCGAGGGAATTGCTTTTCTTATCGCATGAGCTAATGGCCACATCTACGTGTTATCTGGGAATTTTAATTAATCGTTTCGCGATGCATATTCATATTATTCATAAAATTACTTCGATCATCCCCGGGGATTGGAAGGGGGCGGATATGCATGACATTAGGACTGGCTACGTCATGTATAACTCGCAGATAAGAATTTTGTGAGCTGGATCAAATTGCGATTAATTAATATTTAGATTAATTTCTTCCTTTCAATCGCTATAAAAATTTATTTAGGTACACATTTATTATGTTTTTTAAACACAAATAACTTCGTAGATGTTAATTTGGCTTAATGAGTAATTTGAGTCATATATTGTCTTTGAAAATATTCCATTAATATTAAATTTTCATGAATTTATATATTTTCTTCTGGTAGCGGACTTTTGATCTATTTTAATTTTAAAGTGTGGCGATTATACGTTATCGAGTTGTACGAGTCGATTGTTATATTTTACACATTTTCTTACGAAATATATTATAATATATTTTATAATATATTTTATACGTACGAACTCATGATTATAGTACTGTCATAGTATTATGGTACAAACTGGCATTGGTCGTCGTTACCGTTGGTCGTAAAAAATTTGCTAACACTTTAGAAATTAATAATTTTAAAAGATCTTTCAGACTCGTCGCCCTTCGCGCAGTGTATCGTAACTAACAAAAAATCAAAAAACGAGTTACGCTGCCCCCAAGTTTACTTCAATTTGCCGCACGTTCCCACAAAGTGCCGTAATTGCATTGGCAAACACTACTAAGCTATAGCAGACAAAAACGAATGGCATATCTAACAATATTTCATTTGTAAGTCACACTAAATGACGTAACTAAATTACGCCATTTTGTAAGAAATGTTTATTAGTCCGGTGTCAAATCACAAAAAGTGTCTTATGTGTAATTATGTCAGTTTGTGCGAAAAATTGATGTCATAATCACTTCCACTGTCAGAAACCCTGAACACTACACAATTAATTGAAGGTGGTGAGAAAGAAAATGTCGCATCAGAAAAGCATAAACTCCTTAATCAATATCATGAAGCGAAGAGAGATGCAAATCTTAGGAAAGGAATATAAAAGACCTGTTACTAAAAAAACTCTCCAAGAAAAAGGGTTAAAGATCGGTGCAATGACGAAACGTAAAAAAAATAGCAAACTCTGTAGTGAAATAAGTAGATAAGCAGCGAGAACTGATATTGAACCAGTATTTTGCCTTGAGGGATATTAAAAGTAAACGAGATGTTCTATTACGCCACATTGAAAAAATGGACACAGTCAGGAAAACTAGTAAGAAGGAGCAAGCTGGAAAAGATGCAGTTTACGTTACTATCTGACTATTGAACGGGAAAAGAAGATTTTTCGCAAGAAACTATTTTAAACGCTGGCGGCCATTTGAAAGTGCACGATTTTTTTTGATATTGTAATATGATCTTTTTATATTTCCTTTTGACACTTATTTGAAACTTCAAACAAATGTCAGTACTTAACTCTGTAATTTACAAACCACTTTATTAGTTTTAAAGTTTTAAAATGCCGCGGTTAACTGAACCTAAAAAAATGCGAGCTGTTACATTGCTTGAAAATGATTGGTCATTACAGGAAGACCTGTAAGACCTTGCAGATGAGCTAAATTTGAGTAAGAGTTGTATATTCAAACTCAAACAAAAATGAAATGTAGTAGGAAACGTTCGCTACGTCCACGGTGGAGGGCGTCGTAAAATAAGCACTGTGGAGCAAGACAACCTTTTCCTAGACCATCTTAGAACGAATCCCTTTGAAACAGCAGTGACGGCCTGTTTCGAAACGGAGTTTGTCGGTATGCCCGACGACTTTTGGAATAATGTCATATTTTCCGACGAAAAGGTCTTTCAGTCATGCCAGTCATGATGGTTCCATCCGCGTCTACCGACCTCAGAATTCGAGGTATGAAGAGAGGTATATTAAACCTACCGACCGGAGTGGACGTTTTTCCATCAATGTTTGGGCATGGATAAGTTCCCTAGGTCCCGATGTTTGCTGGAGGATAGGAGAGCGCCTTACCGGACAGAGTTACATACGCATATTGGACAATAAATATTCTGCTACCGTCCGTCACTATGTTGTATCCTCAGAATTTCCAGCAAGATAATTGCTCAATTCATACATCAAGAATTGTAACTAACTGGATTAATGAACACAACATAAACGTGCTACCTTGGCTCTCAAAGTCGCCCGACCTAAACCCAATTGAAAATGCATTATCGATGATTGTTAAGAATATTTATAATAGACCTGGTAATAGACATTTCCGCCCAGCAAATGCCGAAGAATTGTGTGGAGCAATTGAAAATGCTTGGGACAATATCAACGTAGATTACACGAGGACACTTGTTTCATCAATGAGACGTCAATTGCAAGGTGTAATAGACTCAAATGGCGCCTGGAAGCAATATTAATTTTATACAGACCTACTCGCGTTTTGTAGTTTTAAGTTACTTAATTTTTATAATTTAGTTTATTTTGAACATTTTTGGGACGTTATTTGTTAATTTGGAATTTTTAAAAAAAAATAATAATACACACTTGTGAATGTCATACTGACACATCACATGAACCTCAAATTTCAAAGTCAGTTTTACAAAGATCAAATATAACGAAATCTGATATAAGAGTCGTGCACTTTCAAATGGCCGCCAGCGTACGTTAGATATATCAGATTTGTAGAACTGCATTAGGTAAACTTCACATTATTGTAGATCTTCCAGTTCTAGAATGTACTTTCAACCTGATTTATATCATCAAAAAATGTACGATATTAAATCAAAGCTCAGTTTTTCCACATACCTGAGGGTAACAAATAATCTTTTGTATTTTTGCCCAAAAAAGGGTATTTGTTCTTTGTGTCTAATGTATAAGCAAAGAGACGATGAAATAAAGGTAAAATTTAAAGAGAGATATGAAAAACACTCTATAGAAAGTCAAAGTAAGAGAACGAAAAGAAGAATCCAAAGTTCAATAATGCAAAGATAAATCTGCGACACGTGATCTATTTGCCAATGAGTCGGATAAGCGCAATTTTTTATAAAAGTCTGTCTTTATGTTTAATTTTAATTTAATTTTCCATAACAATCGACTAATGAATGTCTATTTTCCTTGCAACGAGTCCGTAAGTAAGAGAGTCCGTAAGTAACAAAGAAAAAAAGTCGAATATTTCACGTCGCTATGCAAAAGGGATACTGCTGTTATATAGCCTCCCGAACTCAGAAAGTTTTACTGCAATTAATTTGCCTCGCGAAAATTACTTTGTATTTTTAAAACTGCGATTTTGTTTTCTTTACTTACTGTGTGTATTATAGTTTTAAGTTTTCTGGTTTATACTTATACTATTTAGTTAAAATACATCACTTTATTAATTCAGAGTGTTGCCAACAATAATAATAATATTATTGCCAACTGTCATATCTGTTGGAAGTCGAAAGAAAAAAAATCACACAAACTGACGTGTGATAACTTTTCCAAAATTTTGAAAACTGATGACTATTTCAACATCTTACTTAAAAAACGTACTTTTCCGTGTATTAAAATAAAAAATTCTTTAAAACAGTTTTTCGGTATTTCCGGAAAACATACACCCGCATTTTCGTTCTCTCGCTCTACCGCCAAATTTATCAAATGTTTCTTACGACACTCTGTATGGAACGCGATGATTTTCTTTGTATTTCATTTTACAGCTATTAGAAATACCATTTCTGTTTATTTTAAAAAAAAAATCAGTATTAATTTTAATTTCAGGCCCAATAGTTATACACTTTCGCCTTAAGGTTATTTAATGCAGCCTCATTATTTGGATACACATCCACAAGTTTGTTCACCACTTTTTAAAATTAAAACTTTTCACAACGAACGCGAACAAAACAACTATAACGGCAAACTAAAAAAGCCAAATTTGTACCTAAGTATTTTGCAATTAATGCAATAAAATAAAAATTGGTATAAAATTAGGTATTTAATATTATACCAATTATTAACATGCGTAATATTAAGGGCTGGCACACGGGACTAATGTTTCTGGCAGTAACATTTTGGCATTCCTCTCATATTACAAAAATATAATAATTCACAACTCAAGCAGTAAAAGTATGTCAATAGCAAACTCTTTTTCATTCCATGACTTAATTTCATGCCGTCTACAAACCAGAGGGAACGAATGAAGTTTATATTTGTGAAATCCCTTATTGAAATTAATTATAATAATTCTGTTGATTTTGTTTACAAACGGCAAAGACAGTTTTTTTTAAATAAAGTCAATAGTTTCCTTTTAATATGAGCTTTTGAGCTCTCAGTAGAGTGCCTTTTTGTGTAGCAGGGACTAATTCTACGAGTTTGATAGAATATACCAACTAATTAGGTTACGTACTACAGGTATGGATATAGGCTGATATAGGGAAATATACTAAATTCTGCATGCTATATTGTATTTTATGTATATTATGTAGATATAGTGTATAATGTGAGGTAGTACATTACGGTTCGCTATGACTCACAATTAAGATGGCAATTCATAGGCATAGAAATTGGAAACTTATGGTTTATGCAGTGGAATGTAGCCAATTATCGTGGATTTATTACGACAGGACTAATTTAGGACAAGGTGGCGGCAGGTGCCCGGATTAATCTAGAGTTTAGGGAGGTAATTCCGCTCTATTTCATGTTATCGTTATTATTTATGCGACTCGCTGCCTCGGCGTTTTACCGCGCGCACGGAATTTACAGAATTTCATTATCTGGAAACATTGACTTGTCTCTATAGAAAATCGATCAAATTGTCGACGATATTCACATCAAGTGTTATTAGCAAGAAAACTGTTTTCGGATTATATCCACCCTACAAATAGTAACGAAATTGGGCGAGAAAATAAATCTAAATATGGACGTTATCATCCTCATGGTGTTTATTAGTTATATGGCTGCTGGTGGTTCGAGAATTATGCATTTTTGGTCCCCCAAAAATTACATTAAAGCGTCAGTCTTCATATCGGAGGTATGCTTAAAACGCGTCTCTAGGGTGGGCCCCTTTTCCGTCCGAAGCGGCTTCATTAGCAAAATTTTTAACACGGTTTGTCAATTTCTCCGTTTCATTTCCATGTCCGGGGTTTGAAGGTATTAGGTATTTATAAGTTTAATATAATATATCATTTCAGCTCTTGGATTTGTTTGATATATTTAAAAAAAATACCTCGGGTCCAGGAATATTCCGTAGGTACGTATTTATTATTCTACTAAAATGTCTAGTATGTAGGAGACACACATGGAATATTCACTTTTTAGTATGTCGATGAAGATACAGAAAACTTTTCGAATTTCATTTTAGAAAATATGTGTGTAGGTATGTGCTAGAAAATACTACATATACATATATACAAGTTAATTTAAAATACTTAGTCTCATTATGTTTATTTATAAATAATATTTAATATATTATGATATATATATATATATATATATATATATATATATATATATATATATATATATATATATATATATATATATATATATATATATATATATATATATATATATATATATATATATATATATATATATATATATATATATATATATATATATATATATATATATATATATATATATATATATATATATATATATATATATATATATATATATATATATATATATATATATATATATATATATACCGGGTGCCTACGATATTACTAGCCAGTCTATAACTTCTGTGTAAAAAAATATATCGATTTAAAACTTTGGGAAGTTGTATGGTTGATAACGGTGCACAGTTTGATTGTGTCAAGATTTGATTGCCATTTCCGGTTTAGCCGGAAACAGTATAAACTTTGTTATTTTTAATGGAATGCCCTATATGTTATTAGAAATTTAGATTGCCCAGAAAATTCTAAAACCAAAACATGTAACATACTTTATATCTATCTTTGACAGTTTTCGAGAAAATGGCGGTTGAAAATGTTATATCAATGATAAATTACTTAATTTTCACATAAAACAAATGAATGTACGAACAAATCTGTTACGGTTATTTCAATTCTTTGGAGCGTAAAATTTGATAAAGTCATAAAAATTTCATTTCCGGCTTTACCGGAAGTACTACGAAGAGTGATTTTCAGGCTCAAATTACTTCGATATTTTTAATGGAACACCCTGTATTGAACATTAAATTTACATTCTACTAACCTTTCTGGATATTTTTTGTTTCTTCTATCCTCTACCAAAACTTAATAGTTTATGAGATATCGGCGACTGAATGTTCACCTGCACTATAAATATGTCACCAATCTGCTAAAAGCAGATAAAAATGAATCACTAAAAGTAATAGGTAGGTATTAAGGTTTAAAATGGTTTATACCGTTGACTTCTCGGCAAGAATTATTTTTTTCTTTAAATTCCCGAAGAAAGTTTTCCATTTCAATTGGAGTAATAGAGTTTATCACTTGCGTAATTCTATTTCTAAGGTCTTCTATGTTATGTGGTTGTGTATTATACAACTTTTTCTTGATCCAGTCCAGTCCAGTAGAAATGTCCAGTAAAAAAATCCAATGGTGTAAGGTCTGGAAATCTCACGCCTAAATACATCCATTTTTAACAACTAGATAATACAACACTTACTAAAAGCTAAGTCAATAATAAAACGCAAAAATTAAATTACAACTGTCCAGAGAAAATTTTAAATAATGCAACAGTACTGTCAAAATCTATATCACTTTTCGTAGTACTTCTGGTACAACCGGAAATGAAATTTTTAAGAATATATCAAATGTAACTCCCCAAAAAACTTAAATAACCGTAACAGATTTGTTCCTACATTCATTTGTTTTTTGTGAAAATGAAGTAATTTATCATTGATATAACATTTTCAACCGCCATTTTCTCGAAAACTGTCAAAGATAGATATAGGGTATGCTAGATGTTTGGGACCTAGAATTTTCTGGGCAATCTAAATGTCTAATAATATATAGGGTGTTCCATTAAAAATATCAAAAAAATGGCAATCAGATCTCGACGCAATCAAACTGTCCACCGTTGTCAACCATACAACTTCCCAAAATTTTATATCGATATAATTTTTTACAAGGAAGTTATAGACTGGCTAGTGACGAATACTAAGGAAGACACACTTACCAGTTGTATATCTGGACATACACACGGAAACGAACTACTTAGAATTTGTACAAGTTCTTTCACCTTCATTGAGGATCTTCATAGTGATATACGAATTGTTCCATTGATCATTTAAGTTGGATTTATGAACTCGACGTTGAGTTGAGTTCAGTTCCGTTGAGTTGAGTTGCGCTGCGGCCACGGTCGCTCAGTTGCAGTTCGCTGATCGTTGTCTGTCTAATTAAATGTCGTTTCCGGACGCCGACGTTGTGAAATTCTGTCAACCTAACCACTAACCCTACTGTTTTTACTTGTTTTGTGAGAGTTGAAAGTGTTTGTTGTTGGTACAAATAGCTGAAATATGGAAATGGGTTGCAATTTACTTGAATTGCAAGAATTATCTTTCCTACGTTTTGGAGTAATTGTATGTGCTTTGTACATAAAACGTAGCCTAAGCACAATTGTGCCATGCTGTACGCCACAACTCAAAAAAAACACCACCTGATTGTAATATTCGTATATTAGTGGTTGTGACGTCAAACGTCAGCGACCTTTAACGGCAAAAGATAAAACAAGGTCATCTTTTGAACGTCGCTCAGCGTACTTGAGCGTATTCGAGCGTCCTTTGGCGCAACGAACTGAACTGATGTTTATAAATGCATAGCATGCAACTCGTATGTTTATATCGAACGATCGCGAACGGCAGCCTGCGGAACTGAACTAACTGCAACGACAGAGTTTATAAATCCCACTTTATACTTGAATTTAAAATATTAATACTCCAACACTTGTAGTGACATTTTATGACATCAGTTTTTGACAGAACTCAAATTCTTAGAATACACAAACCTAGTCTACTAAATATTTATATTTGTTGTATTTGAACATATTATATTATTATATAAAAGCATTAGGCATCCAGAAGATGTTAAGTGTGTCTTCCTTATTATTCGTCTATCCTATTTCTCTATGCAATGAAATGCTACAAACCCAAGATTACTCTTCACCAATATTTATATATATATATATATATATATATATATATATATATATATATATATATATATATATATATATATATATATATATATATATATATATATATATATATATATATATATATATATATATATATATATATATATATATATATATATATATATATATATATATATATATATATATATATATATATATATATATATATATATATATATATATATATATATATATATATATATATATATATATATATATATATATATATATATATATATATATATATATATATATATATATATATATATATATATATATATATATATATATATATATATATATATATATATATATATATATATATATGTATATATGTATATATATATATATATATATATATATATATATATATATATATATATATATATATATATATATATATATATATATATATATATATATATATATATATATATATATATATATATATATATATATATATATATATATATATATATATATATATATATATATATATATATATATATATATATATATATATATATATATATATATATATATATATATATATATATATATATATATACATATATACATATATACATATATATATATATATATATATATATATATATATATATATATATATATATATATATATATATATATATATATATATATATATATATATATATATATATATATATATATATATATTGAAATAATTAAATATTTAAATCTGTTAAACATCATTACTTTATATACACGCAAACATCGCAAACGCGATGTTTTTACGATTTTTTATTGTATATTATTGTATATTGTATATTATGTTATTAGGATCCCCCGAGAGTAGGTTATACCCACGTCTGCAACTCTGAAAACCTTCTGCTACTCCCGTAGTATTGGAAAAACTTTTGTGAAGCCAACTTAATTTGCTACAATTTAAGCCTAACCCGAACTCTACATGTCCAGCAGGTTGCAGATATACATCCAGTAAAAGAAGGTTGCGACCAATAAAATATTATTATGAATGCAAATATATATCAAAAACAACCAAAAAAAGAAAAAAAAACGAGTTTTTACCGAGTTTTTTTAAATACTTATTTTATATGTAGAAACTTCATATTTCGACAAATATAACTTTCAAGTGTGGTCCATCACACCAAATTACATCAAAATCGGTCGTACAGTTTTTGCACAATTGTGTCACAATTCAGATTTTGAAAAAAATTGAAATTTTTGGCAAATTTCAGGGTAAAAACTACAGCCTCTAGACATTTAAAAACTTTTTCGCATCTAAAAGGGCATTCAAACTTTCAAATGCATGTTGAAAATTTGGTGCTTTTTTTAGAAATTGTTTATTTTTTTCGCTTAGGTATAAAAAATTTAAATAACTAAGAATTTTAAGATTAACCCTGTATATTCTACAAAATCTAGAAATTATTATTGATGATAGATTTCTATAAAAAATACAACATCATTGGAATTATCACGTCCGAGTATTAATTGTCATTTTTACCTTGAAAATTATGTACCATTTCCTTGCTTGTGCTGGCCGTGGAAGGAAAATAGTTATACTATTCATGTTAGTTCTCAAATATAGAAATATATCAGAAGCCAACTAAATCCCAAAGTATGTAAATCTGCCAAGGAAGGTCTTGTTCAAGCAAGGTTTTCTCCATAAATACAATAAATATTACAAGAAAGAACTAAAACCTTACATTCGTAAAAAAACTTGAATTCTGATTAAAATACAAATAAAATTTTAATATTTACACCGATTTTCTGCATACTGCTATGAACTAAGAACACATTTTAATTAATGACTAGTAAATGGAAATTTATCTGGAAGTACGATGTCCAATTTTTATGAAGCCTTCTATCATTCGACAAATACCCTAATGCGTTATTTAAATGCATTACTATATGGACATCAATATACTCCTGAATTTCTGTTAATACGAATCGCCGGAACGCGGCCGATCTGCTATTAAAATTTTATCGCAGTAACTCGATTACAAACTGAACTGACGGCATGCTAATCTTGTTTATTATAAATGCAATGCCATGTAAATTTTATTGTTCGCCGTATTACCCGTGCAAATATTTTTATGTTTAAATCACTCTGAATATTCTAGTAAAATTGTCCACTCGGTACGGCGTAATATAGTTCACCATTTCTGTATTATATTCGTCTGTCAATCAGCCGGAATTGTTCATTTTCCAGTACAAATGTTTGTTAACATTAATGATGTACGAATGTTACTAACATTGAGCAAAATGCACATGACAAGAAATTACGGCATATTTTTGCCCCAAATTATGAATAATTCGGCTTGTTTTTAGTTCACTTGACAAGAAATTACGGCATGTTTTCGGCTCAAATTATGAATAATTCGGCTTGTTTTTAATTCACTTGACAAGAAATTACGGCATTTTTTCGCCACAAATTATGAATAATTCGGCTTGTTTTCAATTAGTTTTCAATACAAATCAAATCTCGATAACTGGAGAGCATCGGCAGTTTTTAATTTATTTAAGTAGATATAATTCCAGAAGAGCCATAACGCAAAGGTAAAATGTAGATTGCATGTCTATAAGTAGACCACTCAGGTAAATGATTTTATGTCCTGCGTCTTATAAAGGTTTTAGTAAGAGTAACTGGATCATTTAGTTGATTACTTAAGCAATATCCTCTCTACCTTTATACATGGGTGATGTAAAACTGTTTCATTAGATAACAAATATTTTCCTGAATCCTGATCCATGTTAACTCTTTATTATTAATCTTTAGAGAAACCAAAACCAGATATGGTATATGAACTATACGGTATACTGAATTGTTAAATGGCTAATCTGTTGTTAAAAATTTTTAGGTACTTCCTAGGATGAGTGGTCCTATATCTTTGTTTATATTCCAGGAAAAGCAGTATTCTATAAGGGTGTTGTGTAAAACCGCAGGGTTGTCTCGCAAATTGATTTATTGTAAGCACATGGCAGGGGATGTTAAAGAGGCATCTATTTGTGTTTTGTAATTTGTCACTTAACACAACAATCATAGACTTTCTCACCTCAGATTCGTTTCACTAATATATTTTTTAAATTTCACTTCCCAAAAGTGGAAATTCATATTTTGACCGAATGTTTAGTTTTTAAATCATGCAAACTCTATATCGACAAGCATAGCGTATCAGTAAAATTATTATAAAAAGAATGATGTAATATCAAAATTTGGGAAATGTCAAAATAATTAATCTATTATACTTGGGTTCGTTAACTTTCATATATTTATGTATGCAAGATCTAATTCTAATTTTAATATTTATTTTTAAATGTATACTCTGTCTCTCTGTATTTTATTTTGGGGGATTTTCCAACTGAACATAAAAATTCTATCCTAAATAAATTTAACAGTTACCATCCAAGAATACAATTTACAATTGAAAACGAATCAGAAAATGCAATAAATTTCTTAGACTTAACTTTTATGAATAATAAAATTGAAATATTAACAAAATGGAATACAAAAACAACATGGTCTGGTAGATATACCAATTTCTACTCAAAATACCCTTACAACCAAAAAAAACTGTAATAATTGGTATTGCAGACAGATCAATAAAACTAACGTCTGCCATTTTAAGAAAAGAATACATAGAAAAAGCAAAAAACGTTTTAATAAATAATAACTATCCTTTTTCTCTAATCAACAAAATTTTCAAAAACCGAATTCACAAATAGTACAATTCTCCACCACCACTAATCAATACAACTAACACTCGTAAAACATATATGGCCTTACCATATATACCACAATCAGAACAATCAGAAAATATTTCAAACATTTTAAAAACATATAATATTCACACAGCACACAAAACTACAAACAACTTAAAATTCCTTTACACAACATTAAAAGACAAAAATCCACTTGAGAAAACTACACACTGTTTATACAAAATTCCATGTAAACAATACGATGAAGTCTTCATTGGCCAAACAATACAACTTCTTGAAGAACGTTTAAAAGGTCACAAATATTCAGCTAATATTACAGCTCTAAAAAAATATTCTAATGAAACAGGTCAACAATTTAACTACGAAAATACTATAGTTATTAATAAAGAACAAAATTATAAAACCCGCCTAATTATGGAATCAATTTATATTCAAAAAAACACTAATGCATGTAATAACCAGAAATATACAGAACATCTTTCTACAATCTACAATTTGTTAATATAAAAGTATTAAATAAATTAACAAAATACATTCTATCCATATATAAACTTATATACGTACATACATACCTACTTACTATGAATATACATCTACATAATATTAACATAACCAAAATTAGAATAATAATGGAAAATAAAATAGCCTAAGTTCGTAGGGTTTCTTGGCTGTTCTTCCCGATGATACTAATCGAACAGTCTAGTAACCTTAAAAATTAATTAAAACTGTCATTTTTGCCTATATCAAATATGTCATAAATAAAATACTCTTTTGAAAAAGGCCCAAGAAAGGGACCGAAACGTAAAGTAATATAATCAGTCGTTTTATTGCTACTATCCCAAGATAAACCCTCCAAAAATATATAAAGATGCAAAGATATTAGAAGATACTAGAAGTATCTATATATATAATAGAAGTATCTATATACATAATACTAGAAGTATATATATATATATATATATATATATATATATATATATATATATATATATATATATATATATATATATATATATATATATATATATATATATATATATATATATATATATATATATATATATATATATATATATATATATATATATATATATATATATATATACTTCTAGTATTATGTATCTATGAATGTCAAATAAATATCGTTTATTATTATTATTAATAATACATATTATATCAATATTTTCTTATATTTAATAAAAATATGGTAATAGTGTGCAACGCGTAATATTTCTATAATATACATATTTTGATAAAAAAAGTAAGTTACATGTGAATTATAAATTTATTGAACTCTAAAAAAAATTTGGCGTGAGCCAAATAGTTCTGCCAAATAGTTGATATTCGCTACAACATAGGATCAACACTTATATAGTCTTTTTCACCTATTTTGGCTTGTACATCATTGACGGATGCATTACGGATCAAATTCATGTGCTTTGCATCAGCAGTTCTCAACAGTTTGTTATGGTTTCTTGGGAAAACTACATCTATTGTAAAATATAGACAACGTTTATTGTCATTTCAAACCCGATTATTTATTTAATAATTTATAAATGACTATAAAATAAAGTGAAAACGTGTATTTAATAAAACAAGTGAACTATTTAATAGAAGTATTAGAAAGGAACAATATATGATAATTAAATCATTCAATTTAATCATCAGCATCGTCAAGATTATGCCTCATCTTAACGTACTTCGCGTTCCCAAACTTTGTTTACAATGTATTTTACATGTCTGACACAATTTTCCCAAATATCTGGAATAATTTGTTCCAAAGCCTTGCGCCACATCACTAAAGCTATTTTTGTTTTTCTCGGTAACCAACTTCACCAACATGTCGATCACAATGATCTTCACAAATGCCCCACACTAATTCTATTGGATTATATTGGCAATGATAAGGTGATAATCTCAAAGGCTCATTCATGGTCTGAGTACCATTTTTATCATGTAAGTTCATCTATGGCATATCTCGGGATCTGTTTGTGCTGGTTGCATACATTTAAAAGTCCAATTTTCAGATCATCTTTTGAAAATATTATGCCCTTACAAGAAAGCCATTCTTTTAATCTTGTTTCATTCCAGAGGGCAATAGAAATTGGCTTTTCCAGAGAATTATGGTAGGATGCATTATCCATCACCACTATCGAGGGCTCAGTAAGATTTGGAATCAGTTTTTCAGAGATTTATTTCTTAAAAGAATTTGGGTCCATTGAATCGTGGTAGGCCGCCGACTTTGTCTTCGTATAAAAAAATAATGAGGCATTTTGTATAAATAGTTCCAGCATGTAGCACAACAAAACGCTTACCATTTCCTTCGCAAAAATCCGTGTTCGTCAAGATACACAAATTGCGTCGGATATCCGTCTATAATTTCGTCGGATACCGTCTTATATTCTCGTAAAACAGCTATTCTCTTACTTGCGATGTGAGGTTGCTCACAAAGAAAGCATCTGTTATTTTCCTCTAAAAAATAAAAGACAGTATTCTTTAAAATATGCCACAGACTCGTATCCAAAACATCTAAGATAGCCCTGTGCTTTATAATTTCAATAACTATTTTAATTGCAATATATTTTTTCTCTTTTCATAGTATACACAATATTACAAATTTCTAACTTAACATCATGAACATCATTCGTTTTCAACTTACGTCTGCTGAGTATTTTTCCTGAAAAATTCCGGGACCATAATTTTTATCTCGGTACGCAAAAAGGAATTTCGCAGCCTAGATAGGGAAAGTCCGGAATAGTAAAAGAATACGAGTAGAAGTAGTAGAAGTAGTAGAAGTTAAAATAGTATCATTTTAACATGCCTTTGTAAAAATACATGGGACGGCCATCTCTCTCTGGCAAATCGGGTGAGATGGCCAACCTTATCTTTGTATGAGATGGTCATAGTAAGCGGTAATTTCACCGCCACCAGTATTCATGATATTCTTGATATATTTCCAATTGTCTTTAAAGCAAATTAGAATTCTACTTGTTTTCACAATTATGTACTGAATAAAAATCTCATTTTTGAAAAACAAAACTCATTTCTTTGAAGAAGAAACCGATCTCACACCATGGCCAACTATCCCCCATATTTTCGGTTTATTTTGTAGACAACATATATGAATCAAACATATACTGAAACATTTTTCTTCTTGTGATATTTAATCCAAAACTAACGCAAAAAATATTTGTTTATGGCCATCTATCCCGGACTTACCCTATACAAATAACTATTTTGGCTCTTAAAGTATCCTAGGAGGTTTATAATGAATTGTCGGCTCTGTTTTTCAATAGCACAATTAGACATTATTGAAAATACATTAATATGTGAAACTGTCAATGTGACTAAATTTGCT
Source organism: Tetropium fuscum (assembly GCA_964058915.1). NCBI lineage: Eukaryota > Metazoa > Arthropoda > Insecta > Coleoptera > Cerambycidae > Tetropium > Tetropium fuscum. The sequence goes on along the minus strand of CAXKVY010006606.1, from coordinate 4,292 downwards.
AGACTAAAAGTAAGAAATGCGTTAGTGCTTAACATGGCCGAAATTGTATTGTACTGTATGAGACGTCAATCGTTTATTGCATCAACATACATCGCGTGCTGATGCTCCTAGAAATTGACCAAAAACAACAAACATAACGCGTAAATTGATGCATACACACGCCAAGATAACTGAAAAAGACTATATACAATTAATAAACTGGGAAATACCTCTAATAATAAATTTCCCCAAACGCCGTAACCCAAAGCTAAATAACTAAATAGTAGCCTCACGATTGGATCGCATTACTATGCGTTATTTACTCACGGGGGCTGATGGAAACACCAGATAACAGCTTAACAAAAATTTTTACATAGATAGCGCTGCGCATACATAAAAAAATAATATTTCAAGATTTGCCCCCTAAATTGACGTCGTATGTGTTTATAGATCGGCTAAACGGCTACTGATAAGGAAGTAATGAGAGTGTATAGAGAATAAGTGTTTCCTATGTTGGTCACAATGATTCCCTTTGGTCGCGTGGCCGTCACGTGTTTGCGATATTGTACAATGATAACTCAGCGGCGAGAGATGGAGATTAGAGGAAGGCCCCCTTGGCCACATGGCGCATAATATGTTTATTATAACTAGCAGCATTTGGGCGTATAATAGCCATTGTATACAAAGGCTCATTACGAATATTCTTCTCTGAAATTCGAACATTTTTATTAAGGGCGTAAAGTGTGACGTTACACAATATTGAAATTGACAAATCGAGGATTTACGTTGCATATTTTTTATTTGGCGGTCCACTGAAACGGACAACTAACTGAACAGAATTCGCTCCTAATCACAATCATGTGTTCCATATTCCATAATTACAGATGACTAATGTTTACGTCGTTATGTTCTATCGTATATTGGAGGAGTCTATTATATTTTATTGCACCAAGATGCACTTGTCGCCTACAGAAGTCGTCATGCGTTGATGTACTGATTCTTAGAGAATGGGTACCTGCGCCTATTGTACTGTTTGGTAAAGGATATACCAGTAAAGATAAGTTTATATTTTGGCATTGTGATAAATCATAAATCACAGTGGTTGCGATGACATTTCAAATAAGCGAAGCAATTCTTATAAACTCACCCATTTGTAGTGTTAATCAATTTTTATCCATTTTCACGCATAGACAAGGCGGCATCTGCTTTCAAAGGTCTATATTTGGGGCATATGATCGCGAATTTTCGCTTTATTATTTCGAAATATTATTAGAAACAGCGGCGGCGACATTTTTGTTTTGTGGGCCGTTTGGGGAATTGTAATACCATTTCGTTGTGCTTGCAAATATTTTCAGCATACGCAGTACTTAAAATAGAAGCGATATTAGTTGTCCCCAGCACCTGAAATCTGACAATATCATTCATATGCTTGACTGATATTTCATTTTTTTTATCTTTTCACCGAGATGCTTCAAATCACGTACCCCTTCGTTCGTATACTTATCATTGCTATCGAACAGTAAGCAAACAAAACAAATTTTCCGCACAGCCATAACGTTTTTAATAAATACTTGCGGAAAACTTTTGGCGTAAACTTCTTCGATTTTTATAACCGGATTGCACTTGACTTATATTCAATATGGACAAACCCTCTTTGTCCTTGTTTTTTTTTAAATGCTAGCCTTGTCCGTCAAATTCTGAGAAGTAAAGTGTAAATTCATGATATCACACGCACTCATTTGTTTATCTACAACTTTCAACCTCAAAACAATATTATGAAACAAAAGAACCGACGCCCGCACGTCAACCGTTTGAGTGGTGAGTACGACTGTGGGCTGGTTGAGCTACGCCCGCAATCCCGTTTAAAATCTCGTGATAAGAAGCATACCATTTCCATGACAACCGACTGTTTGCTACGAGAAGCTTGCCTGCTGGCTGGGCGTTCTGCCTCGGCACCCCGCCGTTAGGTTTCTCCATAGTCAGTGCGGGCAGGTAGTAAATATAGTATAGGTATATTAGATGTTAATATAAGTAAAATGTTTTATTTAATTGAATTGAATTGAATTTGAAGAAACAAGTAGAAGTGATAATTTCACTTGCGTCATTTCAAAGCACTGGTTTAATTTTGTTATTTACCAAATAGTTAAAAAAATCGGAAAAAAATACCAATTTTTTTTCTTTATACCTTTCTGCTCATATAACTCGTAAGCTATTCGTATCAGAAAAAATTCGAAATGGAATAAAGTTTTAGAATAAAATTTCACATATAATAGAGCAGGTTGCAAAAATATTAATATTGAAAGATTTAGTAATAATCTTTCAATATTAATAATTTATATTTAAATTAAATATTAATATTTATTTTTATTGCAAATATAACAAAAACAAATAAAAAAAGCGAAAAAAAATTAGTTTTTACCCGATTTTGTTTTAAATACCTATTTATTTTATATGTAGGAACTTCATATGGTAAAGCATTACACCAACGTGGTAAAGCATTACACCAAATTTCATCAAAATTGGTCGTAAAGTTATTGCACAATATCAGATGTTTAAAAAAAAATATAAATGTTTGCAAATTTAACAGGGTAAAATTATTTCAGCCGACTGTTTGCTACGAGAAGCTTGCCTGCTGGCTAGGCGTTCTGCCTCGGCACCCCGCCGTTAGGTTTCTCCATAGTCGGTGCGGGCTAGAGACCCTTCAATGAGAGTCCAGCCAAGGCGTTGCCACTTTCTGATTGGTGCCGCCATTTTAGTTCAGGCTTGAGTTAGTCACTTAGATTTTGACTTTTGTAGGTTATTTATATTCGCCAAATTGTGATTTGCGAAGTAAATATACCATTCTTCATTGTGAAAAACTCAAAGGTAAGCTTTATGCATATGTAGAATGCGTATGTAGCAATATTTATGCATATGTAGAAATCAGAATATTGAATACCTATTGAAGCTCCTCATATTCTGAACTGTCATAATTTAAAAACTAAATTAATTAATAGATTTATAGTGTTTAGATTCAGTGACCTGTAAAAAAAATACAAAAAATAACCGCCTTTCCAAAGATAGTAAAAGTAATAATAATTATTGTACAGTTTTAGTCCCATTCTTATTATTCATGAAAAACATATTTTATTGGTATGGTACTGGTTAGTAGAAGCAGTACTACTCATTTTTTAAACCTTTTATTTTATACCGTATATCCACGTATATTGCTGAAAATGTTTGCAGTAAACTCATTTCTAAACTTTTTAAATTTGGCGCCACGAATTGTGATATAAAATGGCTGCCTTGGCCAGACTCTCATTGAAGCGTTTCTAGTGCGGGCAGGCTCTATAGTGCGGGCGCCGGCGCCGACCGCAAATGTAAATATTGTAAATAAGGTAGGAGATAGGTATAAGTATATTAGATGTTAATATAATGTTTTATTTAATTGAATTGAATTGAATTTGAAGAAACAAGTATAAATATGAAACAATAGTTAATTACATGTACCTACATCCTCATTTATTTAGAGGGAAGGCGGCGCCCCGCAGACCCCCGCACTAGCCGCCGCTGATGCGGGCTTCACTATGCGTCAGCTCAAAAACGTTGGCTTAGTTTTTTATTTTCCAAATAGTCAAAAAATCGAAAAAGTTTTACAATAAAATTTTACACATAATAGAGGTGGTTGCAAAATTATTATTATTAAAAGATTATTACCATTATTGCAAATATAACGAAAACAAAGAAAAATAGCGAAAAAAAACGAGTTTTTTACTGATTTTGTTTTAAATACCTATTCATTTTATATGTAGGAACTTCATATTTGGCTAAATATAACGTGGTAAAGCATTACACCAAATTTCATCAAAATGGGTGGTAAAGTTTTTACACAATATCAGATGTTTCCAAAAACAATAAATTTTTGCAAATTTAACAGGGTAAAAACGAGAGCCTCTATATTCTTGAGGGGCACTCAAGCTTTCAAATGCATTTTGAAAAATTGCAAGCCGTTAATTAGGAGAGCCGTAGCGATTTTTTAATAAATGTTTATTTTTTCCGTTACAGAAAATTTAAATAACTAAGAATTTTTAAGGATTTACAAGGTATACGTTTTCAAAACTTGCGTACTAATGCAACCTAAAAAAAATCGATTGAAGCGCTCACGACCGCACGAAAATCTCTCAAAGTGCGCTGGGGTCAGTGGTAGGGGAAGCCTAGAACGCGGCGGCTCTGCCCCACTCGAAACTGAAATCGCGCGCATCCTCTTTTAGTCGAGTGACAGCTACTATTGACGTTCAAACATTTGTTACAAAAGTTGTATTGTATTGTATTCG
>CAXKVY010006605.1:0-12634 GCA_964058915.1 Tetropium fuscum | reverse complement strand
GTTTGAGGCTCTGTAAGTTTCTAATTATTTCTATGGTGGGAAGAAAATTTATTGTTTTTGTATTTTTCGTAAATTAAATTTCAAAAAAGTTTGCTTGTGGCCAAGTCCAAATCTCTGGATATTCCTGCATTAGATATCTTTTTTCTTGTTTTGTTTCCTTTCTTCAAAAGCTGACCTAAAGTACTGTAAGGAACCTCTGTTAGCTTTCACACTTTTCTCAGCACTGTAGATTTGCTATCCCCTGTGTGCATAGGATCTTGTTTTAAGTTGTTATACACATTTAGACAAATTTGTTCTGCTTGGTAGTCCAAAAATAAATGTATTTTTGTTCCTTCTTCTAAATCTTCGCCTAAATCTTCATATCAGTGCTGAAGTTGTCGGACGCGACAATCGGGTCCCCTTTTCTTCAACAAAATTTTCCTTTCATTTGATGCATAATCATAATAAAATAATTAAAATAAAAAAAATTGAGTTTTGACAAAAAATCGTAACCGCGCAAGAACGACAAGTTGTAAAGTATGTAAAGATAACAAACGCAAAAATCGGAGGTGAAAACTAGAGGGTACCAAACGCCAAATTTAAAATGTTTCAGGAGAATAAATATAAAGTAAAGGAAGTAACACAAAATGTTTTGCGTCTAGAATAGAAGTAAATATGCTAAAATATATTTTGGAAATGGACTTCAGCACCTACAGTAATAATGTTCACTTGAATTAAATTTTTTTATTGTAAAAATACGATTTTAAAAAAGGACTCCAATGTACTTAGAAACTTGTGGCACTGTACTTGGAACCTTAAGGAACTTTAAATTGAGAAATGGGTTTAAATTCGACTAATTTTACATTTAGTATTCAGAAAATTGAACGGGTTTTTGATTGAAGTACAAAGTTAGGTTAGAAAAATTATTTTCAGGATTTTCTATAATAACAAACATTTTGGACTCTTCATTTTGGGCCCATTTTCCGATCAAGAGCTTTAAAAAGCCTCAAAACATTCCTCGGAGTTGAAACTCATTGTTTTAACTTGAAAAAAGCCGGGAAACATACTAATTCATTCATCTTTTAATCACTGAGCACCTTATGGTTTTAAAAATTGTGACAAAACGTAGATTTAGAACTATGTTCAAAGTGAATCGTTGAATCGTTCCATCGTTGAGTCAATAGCGAAACTTTGTATATACAACTGTACAGATTTCTCTTGGGAATAAATTTATCTAAAAAACTGTATTTGTATAAATTGCCGCTCGTAACCCTACGGTTTTTACCTCACGAAATATAAAGTAAACAAAACAAAAACTGTAAGCAGGTACGTAATAAAATAAATTTTGATCTATTAAAAACAGAAAAAGTAGGTTTAGTTTAACTGCGTAAAAAATTAATTAACTGATACAATGATACTATAAAAATGTCAAATGTCAAATGTTAAATGGCAGTGAATTCACAGCATATACAATATCGAGAGAGTGCAGCCCGATATTTGTGCGATATTGACTTGAGTGAAATAGTAGCTCAGTCGATCTAGTTGCAGAGTGTGGCACGTTTATGCTAAATAAAGGCAGTAATTCATTGCAGTCTATTTTACCATTGAAAAGTTTGTATGCAAATTTTAAATAAGTACACTGTCTTCCATGCTGCAGGGATCTCATTCCAATTATATTAGGTGTATTATCATACACAAAATTACTTTTATCCGTGGTTAGTTTGCATAGAATATATTTACAAATTATGCAGCAATATTCCAGGCAAGAATATAGAAGAGAATTATATAATAAAATAACTGATATTACTAAAGTCACGAGTTTGCCGCTTCGTAAAACTGCATAAACTGAAACATTTGCGCAAAATATCATCAAAATGGACATCGAAAAATCATCAAATTTTATTACTCAGTCAGTAGCCATGTTTACTCGTTCAAGTATAATATTACTTATGTGATATTCTGAAAAAAATATATTATTTTTATGAGTAAACGTGATAACTTAACATTTTTCATAATTTAGTAGGTCTAACGATATAGACATACACAATTTCATCAATTAATAGTCATCAGCATGTTTAATATTCAAAAATAATTTTAGATCGTGCCAAACATTAGGTGTCTAAAATATTTTATGCAATTAGAGATGTCATTTATAAATAATAAAAATAATATTGGACCGAAATGGCTTCCTTGAGGGACACCAGATGATACAGTTATTTCCCGAGACGTAAAATCTTTTAATTTTATAATTTGAGTTCTATATATTATGCGTATTTTATAGTGGCAAATTCATTACGTACTTTTCCTTTTTTACATATTATGTAAAATTGAGATGTGTTATAAAAAAATGTTTATTTTTATAATTGACAAGATCAGCAGAACCGAAACTTTAAAAATCAAGACAAACAATTCCAACGACTTTTGTTTGAGTTACTGAGCTTCGAAACTCTTAGATACTACGTTATTAAAATAAGCCTTGAAAATATTCTTCTAAATTAAAAGTAGCTTAGCTGAGGAGTGAGTTGGCGCGATGAAAGCGTCAAATATACATAATAAAGCTTTTCAGAATTTTTTAAACATTTTTAAAAGTACTCTAAACAAAATAATAAATGAATCACTAAACATAATGCTCTCTTTGTTTCTAGAATAACTGTGGCCTGTTATATTGATTGACAAACTCACAGACACTGTCGATAACGTTGTGGAAGATTTAAGAGACGTTGAAAATATTGCCGTGATTATGGAATTAGTTACTGTTGCTACTGACGCCATCCCCTACTAATCTCTCTGCTTCTGTCATGATTACCAGGTCTAGAAACCGAATAAAAGGAGACTAACATTGTAATCTATACACTGTAAGCTTATAGTGTTACAGCAAACATTAAAAAATCTAATTTTCTTTCACATTTGTTATTCATTGTTTGCCGAGGCGCACACCACCTGTGAAACGAATTATTGATGTAAGTACCTATCGCTTTTCCGGATAACGCCGTTTAGAACCTAAAGAAATATTGTGTTGCCATAAAATCTGGGAAAGCAGCACCAAGTTAATAACTGCTTTAAACATGTTAAACCGCTTCACCAGATTTTTGCTTTTCCTAAAAATTAAATGTCATCTATACTGCTTTCGTTTGATATGCAAACTAATTGAATGCGGTGCTCAATGAAGCGCGCAATTATTCTAATATAGGAAATAAAAAACAATAATGTTAACTAAATTTAATTTATAATACATCAAAAATAAATCTGTTGGTATCGCCTGAAAGATATCTATAGGGTGGTGGCGCACGCATATAGGTATAATTTCGCGCATTGTATTAACAGATATTTTTTGTTATTGTCTCAGTAGCAGTGGTAGGTGTTCTATGAGTTATTGTGTCCTTGGCCGTATTAGGTAGGTGTTTACAACGCGACATCGTGAAGTGTAAAAGGCGTGCTCTAGTGTTTATAAAATCATTAGTTATAGTTAACATTTTATAGTGTTATTATAGTATTATAGTATTTGTAGAATATAGGGTATAATGTTTATAGGTTATAGTGGTTTTATACAGAGTAGTGCAATGTAGGAACTAGGCACATCAAGGAGTAAAAAAGCAAAGCCCCGAAAAATACTCAGTTCAAAACTAAATAATTTTTTTGGCTCAAAGTTTTGCACATATCATGAATATGGCATAATAAGACATCTTTTGAAGTCACTTCACCTTGGTTGCGCATGATGATACGCCACTGAGCAGTAAAGACAGTAAATCGTCGGGTTGTTCACGCAGGTGTCTTCTAAGTGAGCGAGAAGGCAAATAGGATTTATATGAGTTGAAGAGGGATAGCGACCGATATGGTAAGCCACGGACTGGAAATTAATTACCCTAGTTCTGTTCACAAGAAATTGTAGCGGTATAAAATTTTACACTAAATTTCCTTTTTTATTGCAGTGATGTGATTATTGTTTCTGTAGTAATTGGTACGGGTTTTCTTTGTAAAATGCCGCACAATTTTTTGCTCTAGTTTGTATATCAAACGAAAACGTTATAACTGGAGCTCAGTTGGGATTATTAAATAATAATCGAAATATTAACTATAAATGCGGTGATTACATATATATATAACGTACCTTATAATATTCTAATATTCCATAAATATAGTTAAGTGATGCCTAATTATATTAAGCCGAATGATAATCATTACAAATATTGGGATATCCAAAATATAGAACTGTATGAATATGAATCATGGTGTGTCCTTAGCACATAGTTTGACTACTGCATCCTCCTGACGGCAGTGAAGCCCCTCATAATCCCGGGTGCCACCACTACATGCTCATCACTGAGTGTCGATACAGCATATGGCGTGATAAATTGAGACCACAAAATACTATGTTCTGACAGTCACAATATCGTCATTATTAATGTAAAGGCATATTATCTATATATCTTGGTTGTGTATAAGCTGTCAGTCAACACGTAGGTACTATAAAATCGTTATAAATGATTCATGCAAGGGATTTGAGTAAGCAATGTGATGTTCCAGAATGCAATACAGCAACAATCGGACTCCCCACATCCTCATTACACTACGGCAGCAATTAATTATTTCAATGTACAAATTTAAAATGTAACATGACATACTTGACAGGCAAAATTATGATACATTTGATATAGGCAAAAATGACAGTTTTAATTAATTTTTAAGGTTACTAGGCTGTTCGATTAGTATCATAGGGAAGAACAATTTTAGAAGAAGAATTTTATATTTTACTACTTATTTTATTACTCTAATTTTAGTTATGTTAACATTATGTAGAGGGTATGTAGTATGTATGTAGATATATAAGTTTATATATATATATATATATATATATATATATATATATATATATATATATATATATATATATATATATATATATATATATATATATATATATATATATATATATATATATATATATATATATATATATATATATATATATATATATATATATATATATATATATATATATATATATATATATATATATATACATAATATTTCTTGTTAATTTATTTAATATTTTTATATTAAATAGGAGGATTTAGGATTTTTTTGAATATAAATTGATTCCATAATTAGCCATGTTTTTGTTCTTTATTCATAACTTTAGTATTTTCGTAGTTAACGTGATGACCTGTTTCATTAGAATGTTTTTTTAAAGCTGTAATATTAGCTGAATATTTGTAACCTTTTAAACGTACGTCAACAAGTTGCATTGTTTGACCAATGTAGACTTCATCACATTGTTTACATGGAAATTCTTATATACAGTGTGTAGACTTTTATTGATCTGTCTGCAGTACCAATTGTTACAGTTTTTTATGGTGGTAAGGGTTTTCTGTGTTGAAATTGGTATCTCTACCAGACCATGTTGTTTTTGTATTCAATTTTATTAATATTTCAGTTTTATTATTTATAAGAGTGGTCTAAGAAATTTATGTTATTTTCGGATTCGTTTTCATTTGTAAATTGTATTTTTGGATGGTAACTATTAAATTTATTTAGAAGCGAATATTTATGTTCAGTTGGAAATGCAGTTATGCAATCATCAACATTTCTTGTTATTATTTTGTTCATTGTTATTGTAAATTTGTTTGTGTTCTATTTTATAAATTTTTATTTGTTGTTTCTTTCTATAATTTAGAAACTGTTTTTTAATTTTGATTGATTTAAAAATTTATTTATTAAATTATGAGAAAAAATTGGGTTGAAAATATTTCAAATACAATAATCCCAAATAATATCAATTAAATATTAAGTCTAGGTGCAAACATTTGTATAAATACCATCAAAAATAAATTACCAATTCCAAATATAATAGCAAATATTGAAAATATGATACAAATTAAACCAAATATAAAAAATTTAATCAGATCCAACATTAAAAATGTAGTATATAATTTTAAAAATAAATCAAATAAAAAAAATAATGGACGAAAAAATTTGAAAAGCAAATAAAGAATACTCAACAATTTTTAAAATTAACCCACAAATTACTATTCTCAAACAAGATAAATCAAACAAAACTGTAATCATGAACACAAGTGACTACAAAGAAAAAATTAATCATATGTTAAATGATAATACAACATATCAACGTTTGATAAATAATCCAATAAAAAAATATCCAACTGAAAATAATAATTTAGTAAAAAAAAATTGGAAACTAAAAAATATACCACAAAACATATAGCTAATACTTTAAAAATTAATAATTCTCTTGCCCCTAAATTTTCTGGTCTACCAAAACTAGATAAACCAAATATTCCATTAACACCTATTGTTTCATATGTTCAAAGTGCATTTTATAATTTTGCGAAATTTTTATCAAATATTCTAAATAACGATGTAACAAAAACAAACTTAAAAATTTATATAGAACTCTTGGACATTCAAACCATTTATTGAGACAATAAAACAGTAACGATGAAAAACTTTTGCCATTAGGTATAATTTCACTATATACAAATATACCAATAGACCTTGTAAAAAATATGACAAATAAACGTTGGAAAGAAATAAAAAATTATACTTCATTATCAATAAAAGAGTTTTTATATGCCTTAGGACTCACATTAAATTGCACATTTTTTCAATGCAATAATACATATTAAAAACAAACATATGGCTGTGTAATGGGTTCACCAATATCCAGTACAATCGCAAAATTTAGATTTAGAAAAAACATAATTCCTTTTATAAATAATAAAACTGAAATATTAACAAAAATGAAATACAAATACAACAGGGTCTGGTAGATATATCTACCAATTTGAACTCAAAAAACCTTACAACCATAAAAAACTGTAATAATTGGTATTGCAGACAGATCAATAAAACTACCGTCTGCCAATTTTAGAAAAGAATGCATAGGAAAAGCAAGAAATGTTTTAATAAATAATAACTATCCTTTTTCTCTAATCAACAAAATTTTCAAAACCGGAATTCACAAATACTACTACTCTCAACCACCACTAATCGATACAACTAATACTCATAAAACATATATTGTCTTACCATATATACCACAACTATCAGAAAATATTTCAAACATTTTTTAAACATGATATTCACAAAGCACACAAAAATACAAACAACTTAAAATTCCTTTACACAACATTAAAAGACAAAAATCCACTTGAAAAACACACACTGTATATACGAAATTCTATATACTAAAGTGCAATACGTGATTTTAGATTAAATTATAGTTTTAAAAGGTAATGAAAATCTTATATAAATACTTCACTTTTAATTATTCCGTCATAAACATTTCTTATTAAATAAGGAATATTGTTTCCAAAAGGATTTCATATCCCATGTAAATAATTTACTATAAGTTACTATAGGTTATCGCAGGTTTTAATTTAGGACTTTATGAAATTTACCAATATATATAAATTATATAAATAAATAAATATATATAAATTTATCAATATACCAAAATATTGCATGTTTATAATAAATCTGTCATATGTAATGTAAACCAATCTTTTTAGTTTTATTTTGAAAAGGTTAAGAGTCACTGAAGATTCATATTTGCTATAGATATAAACATCATAAAAATGAATGTTAAACTTTGAAAAAAATTTAATTTGTAACATTGAAAATAACTTTTGATATTTCAGCCTAGGTGGTGAGTGTTCAAAGCTCAAATATATTCACTAATATTTTCTCTATTAGATATTTGTAAAAAGAAATCATACAAGTCAGTTTTTTTGTTAAAAATATAACTATCTGTTATATAATTTACAGTGGTTGGTCGAAATTTCAGAATTAAGCTATTCATTCTATGTCAAACTTAAATTATTATCAAGTTAGTAACACATCAAAATGCAATTCCTATTCGATTTTATAAAATAATACGAAATAGTGTACTTTAGACTAGCATCAAACATACAGAATGTTCACTTTATATTGTCTCCAATTCGTACCTTAAAAATTTATTTAAGAAATATAGATAGCGAATTATTACAAAACGATGGAAAGCGAAAGATATAGCCAACAATAAATTCTTATGCGAAACCCTTTAAGCGATTTATTCCTAAAAATTGGCATATTTATGGAAATTTCCCAGAAACGCCTCGTCCTTACACTTGGAAACACATTTCCGTTTACATTTTCACTTAGTATATACTTTATCTCATCTTTCTTTATGACTGCAGAGTAAAATAATATATTTCTTGAGGACTGTTTATTTATGAAGGAATTCCAAAACCTGATACGTGTAACAGATAAAATACGATTCGGCACTTGAATCTGACTACAAATATGGTAATAAATCGATGTATATAGCAGCGAAAAAGGTAAGGAGAAATAAGAGAGGGTTGATTTTATGGACCGAAGTTAACATTATAATCAATTAATATACCACCCTCCGGTAGAGAGAAGTGATCCGTATTGGATATAAAATAAGGACCGTAGTTAAGTGGTAGACTTTAAGATAGAAACGTAGGTTAGAAACGCAAGAATTTAAGTTAAAACCTGCAGGGTTCATCAAGCGAGGGCCAAAAGATATTATTTCCCAGGTAAAATAGAGCCGTCATACTGACATATTTTTAGTCACATTTCTGACGTGACCAAAATTATAACATAGTCATCTAGTCATAATTTGTAACACGTCTTGCGTAAATTAATTTGACGTCAGAACGTCACAGCCTGAAGATGTCGCTTAAATCTTGCTGCATTGTTGCTAACGTCTAAATTACGTCATTTATACATACAGTTATGACACCGCGCCGTTCCTAAAATCAAATGCGCTCTGCGCTATAGTACTTGAATACCCAATTCACTTGCAAATTTTCACAGATTTCCCTATAAAATATCGTTAAAAATTTAAAAGTGCAAGAAAACTATACCGTTTCATTTAAAATAGGAAAATTGAAAAAACAGTTGCTGGAATTTAAATCTTCTGCTTCTAGGACGTCTGGATTTATGATCCGCTGTATGAACCAATGCATCACTAAATTGCTTGCAATAGAAACCAACCAATTTGATATAGATAATCTTAAATACCGACAAAAATATTTTCTTATCAACCTGTATATCTTATAATTTATTTTTCTTCCTTGAGATATAGGCAATAATGGGTGTACAAAGTTTCAATTGAATTGATTGAATGATTTGGAAGATTCAGTGGTTTCATCGATTCCCGACAAACAACTACAACAAAGACAACAACGACAAGAGGCCGACATATTTATAAAAATACAATGAAACGTCTCGTAGGTTTCGAAACGCTAACAAAAGTGTAAAGTTGAGGTTTTGAATTTTTACAACGACTACCATACTTTCTCACTTTGATGACAAAAAGCCAAAACATTTTTAAATTTCATCACAATCGAAATCTTATGATTACTGTTGGTTTGGCATGTGGTATAAATTGCTCTGAAAATTCAGCACAGTTTCACATAAAAATGACGAAACAAATTTGAGAGTCGGATATTAAATAATATAGGTACCTAAATTTGGATAACTTCAGTACATACATTTGAAATATCGTATAAATGCAGCAGAATATTTGATATAAATTTTGTAGATAAATGAATTACCTGCTATTTATTTTCTGCATTAGTTATACCGATTACGTATAGCTACATTCGTTTGCGTTATCCCGCTCTTATAGGCCCATCATCTTCACGGTCTACTGAAGTTGAGTTATCTATTCTGGCGTATAAAATGTACGTCGAAACAAGCAAGCGCTACACCAAAACGGGGAGGTAAACTCTCCAACTGTTAAAGAAGTATACACTGTGTGATCCACTAAAAAAAAAGTTTCCTAAACTAAGTGGCTCTTTTATATCCATGTGAATATGATGAAGTTGGGATATTTAATAGTGTACATTTTCAAATAAAACTCAACCTCTTAACTCATATTGTTACTAGTTTTAATAATTTCTGATGTCTGCTTATTTTTGGGTAGTATCTAGATTTTCTAGTTAATATTATGCCATGGAGGTCAATTGCTAGCACTTCACACAACATTTTTGTAGTTGGATCAACCGCAATTTTATTGTACCCTTAATTCAAGATGGCGGCTCGAACTGTCCCCCTTCCTCAACGTCGAAAGCTTGGATTTTTTATCAAGGCCCAGACTTGAGCAACATATTTAAAAAATGTCGCTTCTCCACCTTTTGTAAGGCAAAGGAATTTTTTTGTCTATATTTAAAGCTAATGAGTTTTCTGATAGCCAGTGTTCTACTTTTAATTGAATTTTTTACTTATTTACTTATAATTCATATAGTCAAACATAATTATATTTTACAAGTAAAGCCTCTTTTCAGGGGATATTTCTGGATAAGGAGTAATTTTCTCAATAATATTGAAATATAACATGTAGGGGAGTGGTTACTATACATGTATTTTATTTAAAAAAAATTGAAACTAGATGATTTTATAATTTTTACATAACTCGTAAAAAATGTGAACAGTCTGTTTCATTTTACATGTCTGCATTGGTTTGTGAATCATTTCGTCCGGTATTTGATAACAATGATGACAATAAATAATAGTTTACGTACGGCCGCATTTGTTTTCAACCCCGAAGTTATTTATGATGACCAGTTAAAATATCCGCTAACAGATGAGGCCGTTTTTTCGAAGTCCACTGCTGCTAAATTTGTTCGTTAATCAAAAGTAACAATAGAACTTTCCAGTAGGGCATTTCAGTAATTTCCTGTTTTTTATTATACAAGTATTACTAAAATAACATGTAAAACATTAATTCAAGGACAGATACTGCAGAAGATATTGTCAATAATAATAAACTAATGATCAGTAAGGACGACAATGACCTGTTAGCACTGTCAACGTAAGAATCATATATATATATATATATATATATATATATATATATATATATATATATATATATATATATATATATATATATATATATATATATATATATATATATATATATATATATATATATATATATATATATATATATATATATATATATATATATATATATATATATATATATATATATATATATATATATATATATATATATATATATATATATATATATATATATATATATATATATATATATATATATATATATATATATATATATAAATTATAAGATATATATATATATATATATATATATATATATATATATATATATATATATATATATATATATATATATATATATATATATATATATGTATATATATATATATATATATATATATATATATATATATATATATATATATATATATATATATATATATATATATGTATGTATGTATGTATGTATGTATGTATGTATGTATGTATGTATGTATGTATGTATGTATATATATAATTGATCTACAGATAAATTAACGGCTATATAGTCTTTAGTATCCGACAATATATCAAGATTTACGGTGTAACAACCTTTATGGTGTAAACATATTGATCAAAAATACATAAATCAATTCTTTAAAATTGGCAGTTACGTCACTAAATTATTCTTAATCTACAACATACGCTGTTCAAGCGTTCTTTGTTTAAAAATAATAAGACGGGAGGGACAGCACAACGAAGTCTATTATATGTAGCTGTAATTATATCCGACTAACGTTGTTGTAAGCTAATGTATGAAAGAAAAAGAGAGAGCACGTTTTCGGACATCGTAACTAGTGAGAATAGTATCGATCGACTCATCGATGCCTTTTGACTAGCACCGTACTCGCGGTAGAATAGAACCATTTCAGGTTATGTCGCTCAGTCTGTCCTGCTGCTGTCAAATTTCTGTCTAAATTTGTTTACCTTTGTTGAATTGTTACCGTTTTCCTTATTTTATTGAATTATTATTGGATAGTTCTTTTAAGAACTAGCGATAGTTAATCCTCAAAACGTATCTAAGGTTTGTAGGTATATTTCTATAAGTAATCTTAAAAATAAAAAAATATTTTTCTAGAACGCTATCACGGTTTTTTCTCGTGATTTTCTTAGATAGGTGAGATGAAAGGAAAACCGCTAAATTCGCAATATGAGAAGGAGATATGAGAAGAAGAGAGAGAGAGAGAGAGAGAGAGAGAGAGAATATGAGAAGGGAAATTGGAGTCCCTTGTTACCGCTGGAAGCTGTACTTGTACTGTAGTAAGTTGCTGTGTATTTATGATTAATCTGTTTAACTTTTATTATTGTTATAGCGTGTTGCTAATGGGCTAAACATTGCACTAAGAACCGTGCAGAGAATAAAAGCAGTAGCCAAACAAAACCCTATTCTGTCTTCACCCGGAAAAGCAAGACCTAGAAAAAAACGAAGAAAACTGATACGAACGATAATATCAAAAGCGACATACGTCAGACTATTTACAATATGTATGATACAAGTGAGTTCTTTTAAAATAATGTAATAAAGGCTTCATTCTATTAATTATAGTTTTTACAGAGAAGCATATTACTTTGAAATCTTTGAACAGCTAATTGTCCCAAAAACATATTATACAGTTTAGTAAAAGCTCATTGCAGCGAACGTTACCTGATCTAGGATTCAAATTTAAAAAAGATGACAGCACAAGATTTCGAGATGAAACACCTTCTATTTGTATGTTGCGGTCCACGTTTTTAAGGAAAAGTGAAAGAAATTCTGAATCAAGCCAGCCCCTTAAAGTAA
>CAXKVY010006604.1:0-24154 GCA_964058915.1 Tetropium fuscum | reverse complement strand
ATTTATGGACTGGCACATATGAAATGAAATAGATATTCCAGAATCGTGTGTGAACGACAGAGATAAACGTAGTCCATAAAATTTTACACAGGATAAATTGTAAAAAGAAAGATTATTCTGTGCCTGGGCTCAGTTTCTTGACATCGTCGGTTTTTGTTGTATCGCGCTTCCCTGTTATGTCAGACCTCACGCGTAGTGTGTTTTTCTAGGACAATTTTTATTTTTGAATGAACATATTGTTTTGTTGTAGTTAACTTGTATTGGATATTTGATTAGTGTATCTGTGTGTGATAAATAGGAAACTTATATTAGTGTTTAGTTTTTAGTAGGTATTTAATAAATTAATCATGAATAAGATCAGCGATTTAAAAACTTTTAGTAACTTTTCACTGGAAGAAAAACTTAAAGTTAAAGAGTTAGGACAACGACCAACGCGTGATTTAAATATTATAAAACAAAGTGGTAGTCGACAAAAATCTCGATCCCGTAAATTTAATAAAACTATCTACGGTAAAAGTAATTGGTTGTGTGGATGCGAAGAGACTAATAAACTGCTTTGTTTTGTATGTGTCCTATTTGAAGGTGATGAAACTTGGTCGACAAATGGCATGGACGATCTTGTTCATATATGGGACAAAATGAAAACCCACGAAAAATCTAAAGTTCACATGAACAACGTCTTCAGTTTTTCGATGCTGGGTAAGTCAAATATAAAGACACAATTAAACTCGCTTTATCGGACTGCTCTCGTTAAAGATAATGATGAAGTGGATAAGAATAGATATGTTTTAAACCAAATAATGAATTGTATACGGTTTTGTGGTGCGTTTGAATTAGCGTTAAGGGGTCACGATGAAAAGGAAGGTTCAGCAAATAGGGGCATATTTAAGGAACTGGTAAATTTTAGCGCCGAATTGGATAATGACTTAAAAAAACATATTCAAAGCTCGAGTGTTTTTAAGGGTACCTCAAAGACAATCCAAAATGAACTTCTTGAGTGCATGTTAGCATGCGCATTTTATCATGAGGAAGTTAAGAAAGAAATAAAAAATTCCCGTTTTGCTGCAGTCATTGCCGACGAAACGACTTGTACTTTTTATATATTTACGAGATGTAAAGGGCGATCTGTTGAGAGATTTTGGAGGTTTTACGTGCTCGACGGACACGACGGCAAATCAATTGCTGTTTTAAATCCCTTATTAAAAAACAATCCTCACAAATTAATAGCTCAAAGCTATGATGGTGCATCTGTCACGAGTGGCGGATTGAATGGCGTACAAGCAATTATTAAGGAAACATACCCTCTAGTAAATTTCGTACACTGCTTTGCACATCAGATGAATTTAATTATGACAAGTGCATGTTCTATCAATAAGCAGTCTAGGGTTTTTTCTCCAACTTATCTGGCTTGTGTTCTTTTTTTTTCTGTTTCTCCCCAAAGAACAAAAATTTTAGATGTAGTGGTTAGTCGCAGATTACCAA
Source organism: Tetropium fuscum (assembly GCA_964058915.1). Taxonomy (NCBI): domain Eukaryota; kingdom Metazoa; phylum Arthropoda; class Insecta; order Coleoptera; family Cerambycidae; genus Tetropium; species Tetropium fuscum. The sequence goes on along the minus strand of CAXKVY010006604.1, from coordinate 22,672 downwards.
GATCTTCCCAAACTCGATGGAATTTTCACTGCCGAGGTGTTGCCGACATTGTTGATGAAAACAGAACTGATCTTATTACTGTTATGGACATCATACAAGACATTTCACGAGATTCATCATCAAGTTAATCAAGCCAATAGGTACAAATTAAAGCTGCAAGATAAACATTTGGATTTTGGTTATCCCTTTTTCATAAAATAATGCCACATGTAGAAATCGTTTTTAATCAGTTACAACAAGTATGTACCGATTCTGTCAAAGTAAAAAATGATTTGCAAAGTTTTGAAACAGCAAGTCAATCTATGGTCTAGTATCCTGGGCGTTGGCCTCGACGCTTCCTTTTTAGTTGGACGCATGAATGGCATACAAGTTTTTCAATGTGTTAAGAGTTTAAGTAATTTCCTGGGTTAAATAACGTATTATGTACGTTCCGATATAATGGGATAATACAAGGAAATCATTGTTGATATGTTGAGATTTTGAATAAATCCACATAGGTATACCACATTAGTGTGATCAAATAACTTTTAATCAACACATTGAGGTAAGACATTTTGTTTTCTGGAAACCACGTGTTCATATTTTATTTAGCCTACTTTGTGTTCCCTAGAGCCTGCGTTGCGTTGAACTCCCTATAGCTGATTGAGGAACACAGCTAAACTATCTTTTCTAAGCCGTGTTACAAATACTTAGTAAGTTTTACAAGAGATATATTCACTTAACCTAACTTTTTTTTACTTGTAACGAGACAGTCTGTGTTAGGGCTTTCTTGTCTTTCGGCGAGTGTAAGTCACACCACCTATTACACACCTTCTTTGGAACCACCTTCAGAACCATCTTGCTGAAGTCTATCGATCCCTGTACCAGCGTAGAGTTACAGGAGAGATCCACCTTACTGGAAGACTCGTTGCATATCACAGATAAGCCTAGTTTTAAATATAGTTTAAAAGGGGACATACCCTGTTTGATCGACTTGATATTGCTAGTGTGTACGATTAGAAATATAAAATTATTACGAGCCCGCAGCTAACGTTTTACATAGTGTCTATATATATTCACCAGCTTATTTCCGCTGTTTAATCAACCTATTTAGGTAGGCATTGTCTCACTATTTATATATATATATATATATATATATATATATATATATATATATATATATATATATATATATATATATATATATATATATATATATATATATTGATTGCGGAAAGGGTATCGTGCATTTTGGCATATAAACCGTTTTCTGTATAAGCTGTTTATGTATTTTATGCTACGTTTCCAGGTATAATACCACATTTTTGCTAAGTTATTTTAACTTTCCAATTCGTAAAGTAAACATAGTAATAAATATACTGTGTGTCTTATTTTTCTTTCCCCCAAAAATTACAGAAAGTGCCAGAGTAGATTCAATACTAAGGATAATTTGGGGACTATTTGACTTAGTTGCGCATGGTCAGTCGCGTACACGGGAATTTTATTTTTGTTTTTATTAAGAGCTGAGCTAGCTTAGGCAAACTTTTATTGCCCACTTTAAATCGTTGCTGAATGTATGTATTCCAGGGGTAATAACCGGGTATTCGGAAACAATGTTAGAAACTGAAATCTTAATGTAGTATCATGAGGGTAGTTCTAGTTTAACAGTGGCCTCAAAATTAATATTCAGTGTTGCTCACTCCCAGACTATCCTTGAATTAAATTTCGGCAGGAACTTGTATAAAAATATGACTAGACTATTTTGCCAAGCACTTACTACAATGTCAATGAATGTTAATTATGTAGTAATTTATGTCGTATTGTTTCCATATTTTCACATTTATTACAAACAAATGTTTAACCACGGATTTTATAAAAAATGAAGTTCCTCAAGGATCCATTCATGGATCCACATTATTTTTTACTGTAGTCACTTTAGTTGAAAATTATCTGATGATAATATTATTCTTCTCGCAAGCGATAAAAGCATATTGCAAACAAAAAAGAGAGAAGGATGGAGTCAATTTACCGCAAATTTTAAAACTATCGTTAAAACTTTCATCGCGTGTGTTAACTAAATTAATTTTATAACTTTTTTTTAAATAGACATAAAGACATTAAGTAGTTTTAGGAGTTCTCTATAGGATTATATCTCAGGAGGTTAGAAGTAATTTACAACTACTGTGGGTAAGTAATATTCTATAATCTTTATATTGATTAATTATTTTGTACTAATACATTATGACCATTTTTTTAAAATTATCTATAAAAATAAACGTGTAAAAATAAATCTTGAAAATCAAAACAATAATGCACCCTTAAATCCGGTGCCCATGGTAATCAAAAACACAAATAATTATTCTTGTGGAAGTCTGTATTTATGTTCAAATGGATTCTGAAGTGCTTCTGAAGTGCTTCTGAAGTGCTCTTATGTTCAAATTTTATTGAAATTCTGTCAAGTGCCAAGAAAACGCGTGAGCCTGAAAATTTCAAAAATTTTCACGTCATTATGTGTCTTTGCCAGTTTTGGCACTACCTGTTGAATTTGACACGAGCAGCCACTGGTTTACGTAAATACCTGAACTGGTTTGAGAAATTATAGAAATCATTCTTTTTTAAAAGTGATTATTTTTGTATTTGATTATTAAATATTTGTGTACTTTATCATTGTATTTTATATATAAAATATAACATAATTTGATAAAATATATACTTTATTCCTTAAATAGTACCTATCACCTTTAATTATCAATATCATCACAAGTAAGTATTTTATTCTACAAAACAAAACACATTATTTCTAAAAAAAATTAACACCAAATATATTATACATATAAAGATGTAACGAAAGGTACCTACTCCTAATAGTTAATAGCATAGATTAATGGTTAATAGTTAAGTTCAGCCCCAAAACAAATTCACCCCTCTTTAAAAACGTTCACCCAAAACAAACCGAACTTTTCATTTAGGCCTGCTCTTCTGTAGATAAAGATGCCGCTCTTCATAGACATAGACTAGACATTGAACATATGCGTAAAATCACAGATAACTTGTAGAATTAACTACATCGAATTTCCATTGGACCGAATTTCAAAAGCTTATTGCTATATTCTCTGACATGAATAAACAGATCGGTTATTTATGAGGAATTTTAACAGATCCGTCAAAGTGTCCTTTCTGAATACCACTTTCTATATTTTAACATAACGGGGTGTTAAAAATTAAAACATAAACAGCTGATTAATTTTAACGGATGTGAATGGGAATAGACCCGATAGTCCGCTATTTTGGATCCGTTATTTTGATTTTCTTAAGTTTGAGTCTTAAATTGTATTGAGTGACCTTAAACATCGCAAGGTTTCGAGTTTGAGACAAATCATTATATAAATAGGAAAGTCCGCCATTTTGGGTCCGCCATTTTTATTTTTTTTGTGATAAAAAAATATTAAACTGCATTGTCATCGGAAGATCCGAAGCATACCCCAATAATAAATAGACTAACTAGAACAATCAGAAAATAAATAAATAAATTCAGAGAACAAAAATTATGCGAAACCCTTATATCCCATACCGATGACCCCTATTATCCACCCAGACTATTCACAAGTCAAGACCCTAAATACCAACCCTTATCACAGCCCGTGGTGACAAACAGATGCGGAGAAGGCCGAGTGCTTTTCGGAACAATTTGAAAACCAATTCACCCCGAACAACACACACATATACAATCAAATAATAGTAAATCAAACAATACAAGAAATTAGAAACACACCACTAAGATCAAATGCCTGCCCCGTGTACTTCACCCCTAAATAGGTACACGAGGTAATCAAAGCGACAAAAAAGAGAAAAGCATCCGGCCTTCACCAGATTCCTAACTATGCCCTGAAAAACCTACCATTCCTTGCCATAACTATTCCTGACGAACCTATATAACTCCTGCCTATCTCTAACCTACTACCCACAATTCTGGAAAACAGCTAAGGTCATTCCTATCCACAAGCCAAGTAAATCCTTTACAAATCCAACTTGATACCGTCCAGTAAACTACTACCCTCGATTAGCAAGATATTAGACACACTTATCCAATCCAGAGTAGTGGAAGTCGCTTAGAACAACAACGTTATGAGCGAATTCCAATACGGTTTCCAACTATAACACTCCACTGGCCAACAGCTGTTTCTCATCTGCGAGGCCATCACCACCAATCTTAAACGAGGTAGATATATATGGGTTGTCTCCCTAGACCTCGAAAAAGCCTTTGACAAAGTCTGGTATCCTGGACTGTTACATAAACTCCACATCTCGAACTTTCCTATGCATATAATCAAGATTATACGTATCATACATTTCAGATCGCCTTTTTGTAGTAACAGTCAATGAGGATAGCTCACAACCGCGCCCGGTATTATCTGGCGTCCCATAAGGATCATCCCTAGACCCCACCCTGTTCAATCTTTACACACATGACATCCCAAGACCACAGGACAACTGTTGCACTATACGCAGACGACACGGCGACTATAGCGACGACGAGAAGTAAACCACTATTAAACAGACTAATGCAACAGCAGACTAAACAAATAGTACAATATTACACGGACTGGGGACTACAAATAAACGAGACTAAGACGGAAATAAACATATTCACAAGAAAGAGAGAGGTACCTGATATAAAAATACAATACAAACATTAAACCAACATCAGCAATTAAATATCTAGGGGTATTTCTAGACAGAAAAATGATTTTAATAAACAAGAGCAATCGGCTATAATGAAAACAAAGGGCAAAATGAGACAACTATACCCAACAATTAAAAACGCTAGCATACACTTAGGAACACTATTATATAAAGTATACATGAGACCAATACTCACTTACGCAAGTCCAGTATGGTACCCCTTTACAAATAAAACACAAAGAAACAAAATACAGATAATGCAAAATAAATTCCTAAGATTAGCCATACACGGACACAGAAACACAAATTTACAAATCCACACAACAGCAGCACACCAAGTCACAGGTACACCCTACATATCGCATTATATAGAAGATAAAATTATCCTTAACTTCAAACGCAAATTAGACACTCATAATAACCCCACAATAGCTTCAGCAATGAGACCAAAATTTCAATACCCACCTAAATACCCTTCCCACAACTACGCCTACACCCCTTAGTCCCCGCCACTAACAATATCAAAATAGAAAACAAAATGAAAAAATAAATAAAAATAAAAACAAACAATATATACAAAAAAAATAAAAAAATATAAAACATAAAAATACAAAATATTCAAAATAAAAATAAAAACAGGCAACAAACAATAATGACAAAATAAAAACACTAACATAGATTAAGAAAAATGTAATCACGCTTCTAAGCCATCTATCAAAATGTAAACTAACAAAGTAATAAATAACCAAGAACTAATAAAACAACCAAACCACACATCTCAAACAACCAAAACCGCATTGAACGACAAACACCGGACACCGGAATCACAATCATAAAAACGGACAGCCTAAGAGCACGAGAAAGTAATACCATTAAAACCGGCTAAAGTACCCAGAAGGGTAGAAGCCAAGCTGAAAAGCAAAATCCACGAAATCTGTGTAGTTGAGAAAACTGTTGCAAAGTTTGAAACAAAGATATAAAACATACGAGGTCAAACTACTCAAATCGCAAACTTTGTGCCAAATTATCAGCTATTATCATAATAGCACTCACTATTGTCACAGTAATATGTACAGAATAAGAGTAGAATAATGAGTAGAGAATAAGAAACTTAAAGAATTTGTAACGCAGGATACGTAATTTTGAGGAGATATTTCACTTTAATTAGTATCGTTGAACTGTTCAGAACTATCACCTCACGTTTTCTAAATTATCTGTATTATGTGGTTTATATAAAAAGCTACAATTAAACTTGAATAAAACCGTCAGTTTGCTGAAACCTATAAACCACAAGTTCTTTACTTCCTAACTTGATAACTGGATTGGTAAAAGCATAGAATCACTTAATCTATGCTAAAAGCAATGACAGGACAATCTAAAAATTTAAACCCACAAATTAGGCCGCCGCTTGTCGGCTGTTTATTGCGAAATTGTGGCGCGTTTGTATTTTAAATCCCGTACGGAAATTTCTGCCTTGAAAGATTTTGAGACAATTGACGTTATCCACATGGCAGTTATTTGTATTTACAGCGTAGCAGTCAGATGTTCTTTGCCAAACTGGGACACCCACATCGCACTCTAATAATCCTAAATCTTCAGCAGAGCGTTAATTTTTTCCGAGTCTAGACAAGTTTAGTGAAATAAAGCATTGGCGGGCAAAATCATACCTCGTAAAATTTTTCGTCCCAGCTCATTTCATCGTCTGTGTTTATTTCACCTGATTGGCTCGAGAAAATATAATTTCACGCTATACGATACGCGCTCCACGACACTTTAGCGATACTAACAAAATTCGAAATCTCCAGGTGGTATTGGAGCGGTTCCAAGTTATTTTAAGCTGTCGGGCCAGCGTGTTTTGTCATTTTGCTCATCAAGAGCCACCGGGTAATCACGATGCACTACCAGTAATGAGTAGTCGCAGTATCAGTCAAAAAATTGTTAATTGTACTATTTTTATGTGTGGTAGTGACAGTTAAGTATAGTTGATTCTTGTGTTGCTTTGTGTTTATCAACAGAACGTGCCAAGATATTTTTAAGATATTTGTATTGCGTAGGTATTGTCTATTAAGTGAAATCAATTTGGCAAAGTGTATCCCATTATTTTGAATTTGGAAGAGCTAAAATTCATACAATTTAATTTATAACAAACACTTTGATTCTTCTTTGATTTTCTTTGACAAATATGCCTAAAACAGTCGCAATACTTACTGGAAATAAGGAAAAAATCTAAGATATCTAAGGGTTGTGTTAACCCAAATATAGATGATAGATAAACATGTTAGAGGCACCGAAATGCAACTGCCACCATGGAGTGCACCTATGAGAATACTTATATTTCTAGATGACTGATGGAGAAGAATTTCTGATGGAGAAGAATATTTCTGGTTGGTAGAATTAAATCTAATTGTTTAATAATGCGAAAATAATTATTACTTCTTAGATTTAAAAATAAAAATTTACTTGAAAGTTGTGTTTTCTACATTGCAGCATTTATCCACCAAATTTATGCAAGTTAAAAATATTGAAACTAAATATTGCAGTTTTGGAATAACTATTTTAATTTGCTTTCTACAAGAATTGAACATTGTCATATCTTGATATATTTTATTCTAGCTATTCTAATCCAAGCATAGGCATGACTTGGACAAATACTGGGTTGTGAGCTGGGAGACTAAGTTTTTTGCAGACGGTCGAATCTTATAATAACTGCACAATATTAGACACACATATTAGATATGTGTATACCCAGAGTTAAGCATAAAACAAAAAAATATCCGCCATGGTTTACTTCAGATATTATTGCGAATTTGAAATTAAAAGAGTATTGCAGGAAACGTAAAAATATATCACAGAATCACAGTTTTATGATGATAAGTTTAAAATGCTAAGAAGTAGATTGAAGGTCAAAATAAAGCAGGCCCACAAATGTTACATAAGAACAGTTGAATTAAATATCAAAAAAGACCCGAACATATTTTGGAACTATGTTAATATCACAAAAAAAGATGGTATTACAGATGAATTTCTTATAAACGGTGATTTGACCTCTGATAAAAATAAAATAGCAAATGGATTTGCTGACTTTTTTTTTAAGTGTTTTTGAGCACAACTCTCATTATGATATTGATTCTATTTGTGATCAAAATAATTATAACTATAATCAAAATTATATACATTTCAACTCGGTTACAGAAAAAGAAATAGAGATGGCCGTAAAAAAATTAAAAGCAAAAAAAGCCACTGGAACGGACCAAATACCTAGCTATATTTATAAAGCGTGTATCGCATGCTTAATTAAACCTCTTCTTATCATTTTCAACTTATCGTTAAAGACAGCCATTTTCCCTGACTTAATCAAAAAATCAAAACCAACCCCGATAAATAAAAGTGACGGTAAACATCAACTCTCTAAATATCGCCCTATAATCATTCCTAACTCAATGGCAAAAATTTTTGAATTTATTATTTACAACAAAATTTACCCCCAAATTGAGAATATGATTACGCCAATACAGCATGATTTTTTAAAGAAAAAGTCAATAAAAACTAATCTATTGTCTTTTCTGAATACATTGAGCAACATCTGGAGAAGAGGAGTCAAATGGATGTCATCTATACAGACTTTTCTAAAGCATTCAATAAGGTTGACTATGATATATTGTTACATAAATTAGTCTCATTTGGTTTCAGTAAACATTTAATAAAATATTTTAGTTCTTATTTACAGCTAAGAAAATGAGTCGTGAATTACAAAGGCACAGAATCATTTGAGTATGATGTTGAATCTGGGGTACCACAAGGTTCCAACTTGGGTCCTCTTCTCTTCGTGTTGTTCATTAATGATCTGGCCAGATAATATAATTTCCAAATGTCTGCTCTACGCAGAGGATCTTAAATTATATAGGGCGGTAAATAGTAGTAATGACGGAGTAATTCTACAAAAAGATTTAGATACTATATATATTTGGTCACAAAAAAATAAGTTGTATTTCAATATAACAAAATGTTATCATATGTCATTTTATAGGAAAAAGGATATATTTCATATCAGTTACCCGATTAATGACATGCCGTTAAAACGATTAACGCAACATAAAGATCTAGGTGTTATATTTCGAGAAAACTTTTATTTTACCAAACATATAGAAACTATAGCATCGGGTTCGTACAAAATGCTTGGTTTTATTAAACGTATTACTAGTAGTTTCACCAACATAGATGCTATTAAAAATTTGTACAATACTCTGATACGACCAAAATTAGAATTTGTAGCAGTGATTTGGGACCCGCACACTAAAAAACAAAAGGAGATTATCAAAAGGATTCAAAATATTTTTTTAAATTATATTTTTCACAAAAAACACAAGCGCTGTCCAGATATTGTACATCATGAACCATTTAGAGTGTAATTAGAAATAAAAAAGTTAGAATATCGGAGAAAATGTATACTACTAACGTCTTTGTATAAATTGGTTAATAATAAAATCAACTGCGCATATCTGTTATCACGTGTAACCTACATAGTACTTCAGTTAAATACAAGACCCAGGAATATTACTTTCTTTGTTAAAAACTGTCAATCTAGACTTGATAGAATATGTTCACTTTTTAATGGAAAAATGGATAACACTAATTGTCATGTATTTAATATAACGTTAAAACAATTATTTAAGAATAATCTTAGAAGTATACATATTTCCGATTAGGTCCATTCTTTATTAATTGTTATTATGACGAAATAAATCATCGATGAAAATATTTCAGCTTGCAAATATTTTACTTATACTTTAATTTCCATTATTATTTTTTTTTAAATTTTTTTATCTTAAACGTTCAACCTACATAAAGTAACTACTCTCAGTATTATTATTATTATTTTTTTTGTTTGTTTTAGTTGTAGCAATATTATCAGTGTCATCAGTAATAGTAATTTCTTTGTAGTATATAAAAACTTGTAATTAGGTTATGAATATACCTGTTTTGTTTCTTAAATAAATAAATAAATGAAATAAATATGTTTTTCTAGCAAAAAAAAATCTATGAACTCTTGGGGTCATTCATGACTCTACCAACCTGCCAAACCCCTCCAGATCACCCCTATACTATAAAATACCCCCTCTTCTCTCCCTAATTTTAAGACTAACATTTGATTTTTGAAAAAATTAGAATTAAACCTCGAAAGTGGGTTCTAGGAGGTTTTTTAGGTCGCTGATCATGAATCTGATGATCATTTCCCCGGAAAATGCATGCCACGGCCAGGCAAATGCGAAAATTTGGTATTTTTTGCGGAAATTGGCTCATTTTTCACGAGATTTGTGTTTTCTACGTAATCAAGATTACAATTCTCTTATTCTGATTACGAATATCGAAAAATCACGAAAATTCCCGGAAAAATACGGAAAGCCTATAAAAAAAATCCAATTTTATCGAAATGATCGTGTGATAGGTCGCTATAGGGGTTTCACGCTACAACCGTGAAAACGGGAATATTTTGTAATTTTTGCGGAAATTGATTAATTTTTCACAGATTTGCGTTTCTACATAATCAAAGTTACCAGTCTCGTCTTCGGATTATGAGTGCCGAAAAATCATGTAAATCCCCTAAAAACTATGGAAAATCTGAAGAGAAAATTTTCTATTTTATCGAAATTATCGTGTGATGGGTCCACATTATTTTTTTGGGTCGCTAATTACGTTTTTTTATATTAAAACTATTAAAAAATATCAATTTCCAGGAAAACGCACAAAATTTTATCATGAGTGGTCTTTCCTTTTCAATGTTATTTTTCTTGTTTTGTGTTGATTTTCGTTTACTTTTTCAATGTTTCAATGTTTTAAAATTTTCAAAATTATAAGTAACGCCAGAAAAACTATTCACCATCAGTCGAGAAAATTCCACTCTATACATACAACAGCAGCTGCATCATTTAAATTCACACCCACGCTCTCACATGTTTACAGGGCGAGGACTGCCGTCAGGCCCGTACTAAATGAAATGGCATTCGAATTTGATTGTTCACAATTTTTTTTCCTAATAGAAACAGTTACCTATGTTTTTTACTTAACAAATAAAACGGCACCGGTGTAATCAGCGACCCGAAAAACCCATACGCCAGGTCATTTCAATGGCGTTATAATGTTTTCCATTGGCATTTTCTTTGATTTATTCGAAATTTTCAAACAGGTATTTTAAAACATTTTAAATATAAAATTCGTAATCAGCGATCTAAACACCAATACGACGACACATCGCAAGGTCATTTCAATGGCATTATAATGTTCTCCATTGCCATTTTTTTTTATTTTTCTGAAATTTTCAGCAATATTTTTTCTTGTTCTTGTTCCCGATCCCGTTCCCGTTCCCGTTCCCGTTCCCGTTCCCGTTCCCGTTCCCGTTCCCGTTCCCGTTCCCGTTCCCGTTCCCGGTCGTGTTCGTGTTCCTGTTCCTGTTCCTGTTCCTGTTCCTGTTCCTGTTCCTGTTCGTGTTCGTGTTCGTGTTCGTGTTCGTGTTCGTGTTCGTGTTCGTGTTCGTGTTCGTGTTCGTGTTCGTGTTCGTGTTCGTGTTCGTGTTCGTGTTCGTGTTCGTGTTCGTGTTCGTGTTCGTGTTCGTGTTCGTGTTCGTGTTCGTGTTCGTGTTCGTGTTCGTGTTCGTGTTCGTGTTCGTGTTCGTGTTCGTGTTCGTGTTCGTGTTCGTGTTCGTGTTCGTGTTCGTGTTCGTGTTCGTGTTCGTGTTCGTGTTCGTGTTCGTGTTCGTGTTCGTGTTCGTGTTCGTGTTCGTGTTCGTGTTCGTGTTCGTGTTCGTGTTCGTGTTCGTGTTCGTGTTCGTGTTCGTGTTCGTGTTCGTGTTCGTGTTCGTGTTCGTGTTCGTGTTCGTGTTCGTGTTCGTGTTCGTGTTCGTGTTCGTGTTCGTGTTCGTGTTCGTGTTCGTGTTCGTGTTCGTGTTCGTGTTCGTGTTCGTGTTCGTGTTCGTGTTCGTGTTCGTGTTCGTGTTCGTGTTCGTGTTCGTGTTCGTGTTCGTGTTCGTGTTCGTGTTCGTGTTCGTGTTCGTGTTCGTGTTCGTGTTCGTGTTCGTGTTCGTGTTCGTGTTCGTGTTCGTGTTCGTGTTCGTGTTCGTGTTCGTGTTCGTGTTCGTGTTCTTGTTCTTGTTCTTGTTCTTGTTCTTGTTCTTGTTCTTGTTCTTGTTCTTGTTCTTGTTCTTGTTCTTGTTCTTGTTCTTGTTCTTGTTCTTGTTCTTGTTCTTGTTCTTGTTCGTGTTCGTGTTCGTGTTCGTGTTCGTGTTCGTGTTCGTGTTCGTGTTCGTGTTCGTGTTCGTGTTCGTGTTCGTGTTCGTGTTCGTGTTCGTGTTCGTGTTCGTGTTCGTGTTCGTGTTCGTGTTCGTGTTCGTGTTCGTGTTCGTGTTCGTGTTCGTGTTCGTGTTCGTGTTCGTGTTCGTGTTCGTGTTCGTGTTCGTGTTCGTGTTCGTGTTCGTGTTCGTGTTCTTGTTCTTGTTCTTGTTCTTGTTCTTGTTCTTGTTCTTGTTCTTGTTCTTGTTCTTGTTCTTGTTCTTGTTCTTGTTCTTGTTCTTGTTCTTGTTCTTGTTCTTGTTCTTGTTCTTGTTCTTGTTCTTGTTCTTGTTCTTGTTCTTGTTCTTGTTCTTGTTCTTGTTCTTGTTCTTGTTCTTGTTCTTGTTCTTGTTCTTGTTCTTGTTCTTGTTCTTGTTCTTGTTCTTGTTCTTGTTCTTGTTCTTGTTCTTGTTCTTGTTCTTGTTCTTGTTCTTGTTCTTGTTCTTGTTCTTGTTCTTGTTCTTGTTCTTGTTCTTGTTCTTGTTCTTGTTCTTGTTCTTGTTCTTGTTCTTGTTCTTGTTCTTGTTCTTGTTCTTGTTCTTGTTCTTGTTCTTGTTCTTGTTCTTGTTCTTGTTCTTGTTCTTGTTCTTGTTCTTGTTCTTGTTCTTGTTCTTGTTCTTGTTCTTGTTCTTGTTCTTGTTCTTGTTCTTGTTCTTGTTCTTGTTCTTGTTCTTGTTCTTGTTCTTGTTCTTGTTCTTGTTCTTGTTCTTGTTCTTGTTCTTGTTCTTGTTCTTGTTCTTGTTCTTGTTCTTGTTCTTGTTCTTGTTCTTGTTCTTGTTCTTGTTCTTGTTCTTGTTCTTGTTCTTGTTCTTGTTCTTGTTCTTGTTCTTGTTCTTGTTCTTGTTCTTGTTCTTGTTCTTGTTCTTGTTCTTGTTCTTGTTCTTGTTCTTGTTCTTGTTCTTGTTCTTGTTCTTGTTCTTGTTCTTGTTCTTGTTCTTGTTCTTGTTCTTGTTCTTGTTCTTGTTCTTGTTCTTGTTCTTGTTCTTGTTCATATTAATTTGTAAATTTAAAATGAACGAAAATCAACACAAAGCTGGAACATTAACATCGAAAAGAAAAGATAATTCATTATTAAAATTTTCGCGTTTTTCCGGTAAATGACATTTTAAAATATTTTCAATATAAAAAATGTAATCAGCGACCCAAAAATCCTCTATATCGAAGTGACGTGAAATTCTTGATCAGCGACCCAAAAAACTTTCCCGGACCCATTTTCGAGGCCTAATTGCTATTTTTTCAAAAATTATAAATTAGTCTAACAATGAAGGTGCGAAAACTGGACTATGGATAAAAATGCCAGTGTAGTACAAACAGAACTCGCTGGTATAACCATAGCCGCACAAGAGATTTCTCGCAGAGAAATAACGGGCAAGACAATAAGAATCTGCACAGATAGTAGACAATCACTACTGGCCCTAAAGTAAAATTATAAAATAACTAAAGGATCAACATGGGAATGTCACCAAGCACTTGTGAGAGCATGTCAGATGAATAACATCTGCCTATGCTGGGTCAAAGGACACTCACAATGCAACGGCAATATAGAAGCTGACAAACTGGCCAAGAAGGCAGCCAGCCTGAGTATCTTTGGGCCTGGTACTTCAAGTACACTACCAGTTACAGCGAAACTCCAATTAATAAAGGAAAACACCCACAAAAAATTTAAGACGTTATGGGATGAAACAAGTAGCTGTCAGCTGGCCAGAAATCTCTTGAGATATCCTAGCGAAGAGACGGCGAGGAACTATCTGGCAATGTTCAGGGGTAAACTGCGATTTGTTACAGGAATCCTAACCGGACACTGCCGCGTAAGGAAACACCTCTATAACATGAGACAAAGTGACACACCCATCTGCAGAGGATGTGAACAAGAAGATGAAACGATCGAGCATGTACTTTGCCAATCTCCCGCCGAGTCATCGACCAGAGAATCCATATTGGAGGAACGTTGGCCTTCTATTGCCAATTTGAGGGAAATGCCCCTGGGCAACATCATCACCTTTTGTACAACATTGGGCTGGTCGATGGCCTAGGGAGACATTTCCCTTACGGAGGAAGCACAAGGGGCCCAATGGGGCCTAAGTGCAGCAGATCTCTGATCCGCACTCCGCACAAATTCCAGATTCCAGAGGGTTCGAGAAGGAGGTATTTTATGGTACAGGGGTGATCTGAGAGGCTTTGGCAGGTTGGTTACCTTAAGGGTCCATAGAATATGATGCAAATTTTTTTTTTCAATTCGACGGTCAGCAAAAAAATTTGTTAATCGGCCTAATTCGCCACTTAACAGTTCTAAGCGGTTTACATTAGGGATATTTGAAAGAGGTATGCAAAAATATATGCGCCTTCAAGTGGCCAGTGCGCCTTCAAGGGCTCCTTTATTTCTGATTTATCTTCTTTTCCTTCCGTCCAAGTCTGTTCATATATCCATTTTTTCTCTTCTTTTCTTCTGTAGCAATTTATTGTTATTTGCATTTCCAAGTCATCATCAATATAAATGCTAGTGGATGTAACCTCTTTTACTTTGTTTGATTGTTTTGTATTATTAAGGTTTTCCTTGTTCCGTCTTAAATTTTATTAAGCATATTTGTTCGCGTACTTTGTTCACCTAAACTTTTCAGGCACTGCTTGAGAAATTCCGGCATTATTATTTACTTTATAAAATGTCTGTTTCTATTTTCATTCTCTTCACCGTTAATTTATTGTCAGTTCTTTTCTATAAACTCGATGTTGTCTTTTTCTATTCTCTTCTGAAATTATCATTTTCTTTTAGTTAATTTATTTCCTCTTTCCTTTGTTTTAGTTCGTTTTAGACTTTAATATTTTCATCTTGGCTTGGCAACATTTCGAGGAACGCCGTGTCGTGTGCGTGAAACAATATTTACATACTGAAATATATTCACTTTTATGTGGTTCGAGATGCCGTAAAATCAAGCCGCATTATATTTTAGGTTGCTTTAAGCGCTGCACAAATTAACCCGAGATCATAAAAATTCTAGATTATGTGACCGTAATTTTATGGCTGTTTCAGTGGTTTATTAAATTAGGGGGTATGCCAAAATTACAGTGGTTTATTAAATTAGGGGGTATGCCAAAATTATTTGGCAGGCTATTACGCCAAATGACCCAAGAAAGTCTCAGTTGGTGCGAGGCTGTTATTAATAATTGTTTATTTTTGAAGTAGCTAGGAACATAGCTCAATAGCATATAATTTTCATATTGCTCCTCTTGGTAGCTGGTTAACCTCGATGGCGTGAAGGTAACATCAGGCCATCGTCTTTGATAATGACGCTACTAAATGAATGTTTCATCCGTATCAATTGATCTTATTAACCCTCTGAGTATTGAACATTTTTCAGACGGATTTCCTAGAATCGCAATCTATATCGGTGATTGACTTGCTTTATTCGAGGAGATACGGTTTAGAACTGTCTGGAGATATGCCGGTAAATGCAATATGTGTTACAATATGTTTATACTTAGATTTGGCCGGGATTGAACTAAGAAATATTGTTTTCCCATCTTAGACTATAAAATTCTAATTGCTTGTATAAATTACTTACATATTTTTTCCTTCTAAACCTATTATAATCTTCTCGTGTACTGAATAATATCGAATTTTCAGAGTTTATGGAAACAGAATATTTACATAGGTCAAGGGCGTGCAGTTCATGGAAGCAACGGAAGCAGAACTTCCCATACAGAGCCGGATTATCGGTAAAATAAGGCCTAGGCTAAAAATACTAGGACCCTTATCAAGAACATTCAGCATATTCTATGGGGGACATGTTTTTAAGAAAGTAAAATTTCAAACAAAAATAGCTAGTTTTTAAAAGTACATATCTTTACTTAAAACAAATAGGTACATCTACTTAAAAACAGTATTTAAAAAGTCAAAGAATATCTAAAAATATGAACTTAAAACATTTTCATTAAAAATGTAATGTGTATTCAAATAAACATATGAAATAATATATATGTATATATTGTAACGGCTCAAAAATCGCGACCGTCGATTCAAAATTCATCAATGAATTACATCATGTTTTCATTGTTGTAGATACACTTATTGTAGGCAGTTTGTAAAGTGAGAACAACATTGAATATATTGCCACGACAAGTGGTACAGATTACCTTAGGTGGAGTCCACCAAGATCGATTAAATTAGAGAGGTTGCCCCGTAACTTTTACGGGGGCATCCGGCAGGTGGAAATGTGATGTCATCTTTGTATTTTGGCAGACGTCTGACAGTTTATTTTCGAGTTTCTCAACGTTTTTCCAAGTTATTTGGTGATTTTTATGTGTAAATACTATTTAATAACATTATAACCTGGAGCTTTCTTTGTACTGAGATTGTTTCTGATAGTGTTGGTGATCTCAGCAGGTGTTATTGGCTGAATATCGTGCCATCTCTGTTAGTAATTTGTAGTGTCTCTTCTGTGCCACTAGGCTCATGTGGCTGAAATGTATTTGTCAAGTGATCAGCAAATATTTCTGCCTGTTCTTCATCTCGTCGAGCCCAGTTGCCATCAGCTTTTCGAATGGGAGGGTCATGATTCTTTGGCCTATTCAAGAATTTAGTTGCCTTCCAGAGGGAGTAGTCGGTGCTTCCGTCAGCCGATAACTCCCTACGGAAATTTTCAAAATGATCATTCTTTACGGCTTTAATTTCATTTTTCAGCTGGTTGCAAATATTATTTAGCACTCTTTTGTCGCCTGGCGAACGAGTTTGTTGCCATTTTTTTCGGGCTTTCCTTTTTCCGTTAACCAATTCTCAAACTTCTTTCATGTAGTTAAAACCTGGTGTTTTTGGCTTCAGTGTGGGGGTGTTGTTCCACGCAGATTGCTGCACGTCAACCATAAGCTTTTCAACTTCATGGTCTAACTGTTCTTTCTTTTTCAAGGGTACGCTTAGTTCAAAATCCGTCCCAATCAGTTTTCCCCTTAACGAGATATGCGGGTTGCTGTTTGGTTATTACATGTTCACTCAATGAGAGTAGAATTGCTGAATGGTCAGATGCTAGGTAAAAGCATTCTTCAATGTTGGCATAAGCGGATGCAATATTGCGTAACAGAAAAAGTCGACTAAGCTTGGCGTTTTTTCTTTATCTGTAGGCCAGTACGTTGGTTTGCCGGTTGATTGGAAGTGACAAGACATTGCCCTTGGTACAGTTTATAGTTGCCTTCCTTTCGGCGTTATATTAGCAGAACTCCAATATGGAGTTGCCCTGTAAAAATGACGCATCTCTTTAATGCAGCACTACGATACGTGCCAATACATTGGAAGATTGTTGAAGTAATAATGCTTCCCAAACCTGGCAAACCTCCTGAAAATAGAACATCATACCGACCAATTTCCTTATTGCCGATTATATACAAGCTGTTAGAAAAGCTCCTTTGGCAGAGACTCAAACCAATCATTGAGGGAAAGCAGCTTATTCCGTCCCACCAGTTTGGATTCCGTAATAAGTATTCAACTATGGATCAAGTGCATCAAATTACCGATGTAATTGAGAGAGCACTAGAAGAGAAAAATATCTGCGCAACGATATTCCTAGATGTGGCCCAAGCATTCGACCAAGTGTGGCATCAGGGCCTGGAATACGAACTAGAAAAATATTTGCCACGACAATTGAGCCAAATTCTTCATTCATACCTTACTGAACGTCATTTCCAGTCAACGAGTTAAATATGGAGAATAATATTCTGACCTCAAGAAGATTTGTGCTGGGGTACCTCAGGGCAGTATCCTTGGAGCTGTTCTCTACCTGCTGTACACCAACGACATCCCACAAAGCGACGGAGTTGTTACGGCAACATTCGCCGACGACACTGCTCTGCTTAATTTGCCAACAAAGGAAAAGAAAATTGGTGGAAGACACTCAATTCCATAAGTGAGGGGACTCAATTCCATAATTGGGGACTACTCTTTGTCTCACTGAATATGTCAGAGCTAACTTGGAAGCATTTGATTGTCAGCTATATATCCTCAAAAATAACGCTGACTAATATAGGAGCTTTAAGGTGGTTGTTGTGTACACAAAAACAATATCAAGACGGAAACCTCCCTCCAACAAAATGGAGGGAGGAATGGATTAAGTTGTACTGAGATGTGTAGGTGTGGGGTGATCCTGACCGATAATATGGGAGAGTTCGAAGGTGATGAAGAAGTCTTGGAATCAAGTGATATATGTACTGTCGATGATGATTAATTAAAACACACGTTTATTTTTGTTTAATTCGATGCAATTATAGTTTCCTATGTCTGTACTGTAGAAAAATTTCGTTATTGTTTCCACTTTTAATAGATGGCATGGGTGAGATAATTGTTCACAGAACAACTTTTAATTTTTGGAACTCCTATCTCATTTAAAAAGAGTAAAAGTAAACCTTTTGAGAAAGCGGTTGGTCCTATAAAAAATCGTACATAACCTTCAAGGTAGAACTGAATTATAAGATTTATTGTTTATAAAACATTTTTTGATAAAGTGGACAGTTACTTAGATAAAGGAAAAAAAGTGTTTGCTACGGCAACTATTTGGTTCCTGAAGGGTAGTACCCAAACGCACCATTTTTGCCAGTGCCACCATCGAAGTTATTTTTCTCCAAAGCCAAACGAAGAAATTGAGACCCCTCCCACAGTTGCAACATCAAGGAGCCTACGGATGTACATTTGATAGCAAACTAATTTTTGATTTCTTAATTCAGTTTGTCACCATAACGTGTAGGTAGCTGTTTCTGGCACTGTAGCAAATTTAAACATATTTATTTCATTCTATCAGGTAGGTATGTAAACAATCACAGTATCAATGAGACCGGTAAATGAGCTATTATGGTATAGGAGCCAGTAATGTATCAGATTCAGACGGAAATTTATTACAATTCAATTACAAGGTGTTGCTATACGTATCTACTCATTTTGACAGTTATTTGACATATAAAAATTAAATTTGGCCAGTAATAAGATTTTCAAAACAAATAAAACAATTAGAAATAGTTATAACAGTTATAAGTTCCTACTTCAAAGTTTTTGGGTACTTCCATTTTCTTGTTAATACATATTCAATAAATATTTTCCAAATGCTTTAACGTCTGTTTCGGTTATTAGTGAAAACGAATGAGATCTTAAATAGGTACACTAATTGTTGATGCTTGAGAACAACATAATATATATTTTGAAACAACTATAATTTAGTCGTATTTTTGAAGAACTGTCTAATTGTTTGTATATTTGTAGATTTTGATATTGTATATTTGTATATTTCTAAAGAAGTATATTTCTAATAACTTGAAGATCATGAAGACTTATGAAATAACTTTATACTTATGAATAACTAAGTTAAATTTATATAGTACTTATTTATATTGAAAATATTTATAAAACCTGGGTGATTCATTAACAGAGGACGCTGGTCATATCTCAGGAACTGTATGACATATTACGCCGAGGAAGAAATCTATATCAAAAGTGGACCAGAGAGCGCGCTGGAAATATTTTTTTAAGTTTGGAATATGACAACTAGAGGGCGTTACAGTAACGTTAAATTAGGAAAATTAAATACCTCATTAATTTGCTATAATATTATATACTGAAAATATGTTCTTGATACTGCTAGTAAAATTTTGAATAACTTTGCTCATAAAATGTTTCTCATAGCTCTGAAAATTAAGTGGTGGGGGATAGATGTTTACCTATCCCCCACCACTTAATTTTCAGAGCTATGAGAAATATTGTATGACCAAAGTTATTCAAAATTTTACTAACAGTATGAAGAACATATTTTGTAAAGAAAAATGGCAATTATCTCGGTTTGGCTTAACAGAATCAAACGAATTTGGTGTCATTGGAAACAATTTTTTATCATTCTTTATCAATGGTAGAATAAATGTTTATTGGTACATAGTCATATTATAGAGATTCAAAAGTGCAAGAAACTAATAAAAACCCCACGTCGATATCTTATTTCTAACCGGAGAATTGATAAAAATATATTTTCACATTGGAAAAGTATTACCGAAATTATACCGACTACAGTAGTTAGAAACGTTATCAGGTCAGAAACGGCGAAAATAATTAAGGATAAAGCTAGATAAAATTATTTATGAATTATTTAATGGCCTTGTAGGCAATTGATAAAAACCATTTAAGAATTGTTTTCAACTGGCCTGATGAACCCATTCGAGATTTATTTATGAACTATTTCTAAAATACCCAGATGGTTAAACTGCTTTCCATCATTCTCTATACAACGCTCAAGTCTGTCGCGTGTTACGTGCACGGCAGAATCCACTTCCGCAGCGGATATACTGTGGATGGCATTTTGTATTCCAAAAACCATATCTTCTCTTGTCGTTGGTCGTTCTTGAAACATTAAATCTTTCACCCTACCCCAAAGATAAAAATCCAAACAGATAAGGTCAAGTGACCTAGCCATGTAAATAAACTAGGCAGTTTATTTACATACTTCCAATCAACTTGTGAGGAAATGCTGTTTCCAGATATTCATGCAAAGTAAGTGACAGATTAACATTTAATATGTGTGTAGTGGTAGTATAAAATGACAAGAACTACGAATAGAAATGTCATAATCATAGCAACCTAATGTTTTTTCATAGCAATATTAAAAGTAAAATATCAGTTTATAATTGCAATTAATAGTATTTAATAGTAATTTGTTTACTGCAATAGTTTATATTTAATTCAAAATTAAACCAAAATTTGTTGGAATTTTTTAAAATTTAAATTAATATTATTAAAGGTTTAATAACACTCGGAGTAGTTTCCACAAACACCAAAACACTTTCACTTCGCTCGACGCGCGTTTCGCCAACCAAGTTGGCATCATCCGGAGACGATTAAAACTAATCTTAAATTACAAAATCTACCATATTTATACTATTTTTCCGGTGACGTCACTAATGATATCACCGTGAAATTTACGCGTGACTAATCACGCTTCAATGATCGGTTGCTAAGCAACGCGTAAAGCGGGCTACGGTATGATATCACCGTGAAATTTACGCGTGACTAATCACGCTTCAATCATCGGTTGCTAAGCAACGCGTAAAGCGGGCTATACGGGATAGGTCCCTTGTCGCTATTCATACTACTATTACATTTTACAATTTCTATGCTCTCAAATGCATCCAACTGTCTATTATTGGTCACATTTCTAACTAATCTTAAATTACTAATATCTATTCTATGATTGTTGTCAAAAGCATGTTGTGCAACACTAGACTTATCTGTTCCTCCATATTTTAGATGAGCCATATGTTCTTTAAATCTGATGTTAATTGACCGTCTCGTTTGTCCAATATATTTTCGATCACAATCATTACAACTAATTTCGTAAATCCCAGACCTTTCATTTGGAACAATTTTATCCTTCAAACGAAACTAACTACGAAATTAGTTGTAATGATTGTGATCGAAAATATATTGGACAAACGACCAGATTTAAAGAACATATGGCTCATCTAAAATATGGAAGAACAGATAAGTCTAGTGTTGCACAACATGCTTTTGACAACAATCATAGAATAGATATTAGTAATTTAAGATTAGTTAGAAATGTGACCAATAATAGACAGTTGGATGCATTTGAGAGCATAGAAATTGTAAAATGTAATAGTAGTATGAATAGCGACAAGGGACCTATCCCGTATAGCCCGCTTTACGCGTTGCTTAGCAACCGATGATTGAAGCGTGATTAGTCACGCGTAAATTTCACGGTGATATCATACCATAGCCCGCTTTACGCGTTGCTTAGCAACCGATCATTGAAGCGTGATTAGTCACGCGTAAATTTCACGGTGATATCATTAGTGACGTTACCGGAAAAATAGTATAAATATGGTAGATTTTGTAATTTAAGATTAGTTTTAATCGTCTCCGGATGATGCCAACTTGGTTGGCGGAACGCGCGTCGAGCGAAGTGAAAGTGTTTTGGTGTTTGTGGAAACTACTCCGAGTGTTACAGTTACATCAAAGGTTCCAGCCCTATTCAGTAAAGGTTTAATAAATCGCTGTTTATTTTATTTGACAGATTACAGAACACGATGTAAAGTGATATACCTACATAAAAACGCAAATTAACAATTCGTATAGGTACTGCCTACTATAGTAAAAAATATTTGCCGTAAACAATTGACGTAAAGGTACTAAACATGTTAAATAATAATATTGTTAAATAATGTAACTAAAACCGGAGCAAATTATTTTTATTTTTCTCTTAGTTATACCAAAGTTTACAGACTGCAAACTTTGGTTATACCTATAGGCCAGGCAACAGGGCGTTAAATGAGTTACCTGGAAATAAATCGAAAGAAGATGAAAATTGGTACATTCGTACGTTTTAAGATCCTGATAAAGTTACAAAATCTATCCAACTACCTTCTTGCTTTCGCCGGCCATATTGGAAAGATGACGCCAAAAATCCGTTTTTGTCTCTAGAACTTTTATTAAATACATGTTTTTCTAAGATTAATATTTTTAGAGTTAAGCAGCATGTTTTGTAGTGTACTTTATTTAAAAAATACTTAAATGTCACATTATCGCCTCAATTTAAACATATTCTGGATTACTTATTAATTTTTAATTTCATTATAATAGTAAATCATGATAACAATAATAATAATAAAAGAAATAATTAATTATGCTATAATTAGTTATTTGGAGTTATTTGGAA
>CAXKVY010006603.1:0-16420 GCA_964058915.1 Tetropium fuscum | reverse complement strand
CCTTCACCCCTTCACTAATGCTAATTTCAGAAGACGTCACTGCATCCTCAAATTTTAAAATTTCATTGTACGACTGAGCAAATCCCATTGAGCATAGAGTATCTATCAAATCTCGGGACCCAAATTTTCAATGCAAAAATACAGATAACCCACACAATACAGGATATATATGAGCGTGGTCTTACATAATTTATAATTGAGTTGTTTAAATGCTTGATTTTTTTTTGCTTGGAGACTGCTTTATTACGCATATTGCCTAAGATTTGGATTATAAACACCGACAGGGTTTCGGGTATACCATCTACTACACGGTTACATATTTCATTTCTGTTAAGATCATATATTTGTAATTGAATGTCTTCAGAAACAGAATCTTTTCTTTTCTTATACTACTTTTCATTTATTAATTTCTTGGTACTTTCTTAACTCTCGAAGTAGTTTCCACAAACACCAAAACACTTTCACTTCGCTCGACGCGCGTTTCGCCAACCAAGTTGGCATCATGTGGAGACGATTAAAACTAATCTTAAACTACAAAATCTACCATATTTATACTATTTTCATGGTGACGCCACTAATGATATCACCGTGAAATTTACGCGTGACTAATCACGCTTCAATGATCGGTTGCTAAGCAACGCGTAAAGCGGGCTATACGATATGATATCCCCGTGAAATTTACGTGTGACTAATCACGCTTCAATGATCGGTTGCTAAGCAACGCGTAAAGCGGGCTATACGGTATAGGTCCCTTGTCGCTATTCATACTACTTTTACATTTTACAAGTCACGCGTTAGCGTCACGCGTCAAGTTTGATACAAGAACTATCTTCAATTTCATGCCAAAATCCAGACTCCTTAAATTAACTATACCTATATGAAGTTAGTTGAATTCACATAAAACTACTTAAAACGTAAATTCTGCCCAATTTATAGGCGTCCACATTTATTATTTCAATTTATAAACTCTCCGGATATATTTCTTATTAAATAAGTATCATATATACCTTAAGCTTGTAATTTTATATTAATGGCAAACAGTAGGTATTTACCTAGAAAAAATTATATGTAATTAATTAGATTTATTACCTATTATTTGTTCATTTGCCCAATAATACTTTTGCGATATTTATTGTATTTACTTGCCAATTTTAGATTTGTAAAGATGGTCTTAGGTGTTGAAACTAGTATTAATTTATTGACATATTATGTCTTTAAATGTTGTATCGATCATTAATGCTTTACATCCTTAAGTTATTTATTATCATTGTGTTTATTTATATATTTATTTGGTACATGCAAGCACCTGTGATTAACTATCTGATATAGTGAATCTCAAAAATGTGATATTTTTTAATAATACCTATACCTATAAGTATGTTTATATTTTATGCAGGGTTGATATTTATTAAGATATTGTACGATAGGTAAGTAATTATATTATAAGTGCATAAATTAAGTGTTAATTGCACGCGACGTGAAATTATGATCGGCCTTATCGGAAATTATTATCGGCCTCGTTGGATAACACGTGGAGTGCAATAAACACTTTTTGTATGAGTTGCATAGAATATTTGTCTACGATCATGCAAAACTCCAAAAAATGTGGCATTAATGTCATGATATTAGGTGACATGTCATGATCTTTATGTAAAAACACTGTAGTAGATTGACAGATCAGTATAATAACAATTTTATTGCACTAGTGCAATAAAGAACCAGTTGCACTAACTATAGTTTAATAGTTTTGTTTTTGCATGAGCGTATGAACGTAGATAATGAATATTAATACATTAAATCAAATATTGATGGTAAAATAAATGTGTTGTTTTATTTCTCGTAGTATACACGTCAACATTTTTTTAGTCTGATCTAATCTGGAATCAAGAATATCAAAAAACGCATCTGTAACTGTAACGAATATAAATGTAGGTATATATGATAAATAAACCTACAAAGAAATATGATAGACAGTAACGTACCACCAACTTCATGACGATCCGCGCATTTGTTTGAGTTTTTGGCCTCTTGGTTTTAGACATACTATAGGTCCATTAGGTGTACACCCCCTTATACACCGCTTAATTTCTTACTTTTTTAAAATACTGCTACATTCATCAATATGCCGATGATACACAATTAATATATTGTCTTTTCATTTTCTAATCATTTACCCCCAGTCAAATTAGACAAATCGGTGGAAAGAATTCCTAGTTAGAATATTTTAAAAACGCTTCTTTTACACTTGGGTAGACATAGGTATTATTATATGAAAACTCCTCGAGGATGGGGAGTTAGCTCGAGTAACGGGAGGGGGGTTAAACGTATACCATTTTTCAGTTTGTCGCTTATATCTCGGAAACGATAACTCCTATCGGTTTTTGCGTCCTTAACAAAAATTAAATCTGACCAAATTTACTATATTTATTATTACGAAGTGAAGTATTATGAAGTGTTCCGAGTCGCCCTCATATGCTTCATTTTCGTCTTCAACCTAAATATTAAAAACCGAATTAGTTTTGTTCAGTATAATATTAATAGATTATATTAATATACGAGTACCTATATGATATCCAACCCCAATCAGTAGGTTCCACTTTGTTGCCCAGCCTCAGCCATTCTTGAACTTGCAAATAGACTGTATCAGTGTTGCACTGTTGACTTGTTGTGGATTTTAGGGATGCTGCGGAGCGCTGTTTGTCCAGGTCTGTTACTCTGGCGCTGTACATTGCTAGGATCATAATATGTTTCCCGGTATTTGCAACTTCTTCAGGTGTTGAAGTCTTTGTATAAAATACGTTGGCGATTAAATGTAGTTTGTCTGTCTCTCATGAGTAATTTAGCAATTATTGACATGCCTTTTCGGATAATTGCAGAAGTTGTATCGCAGCCGCTAAAATCGTGAACAAACAAAATGCTCTTGGCAAAATCAAGTTCCTGCAATTGCTTGGAGGAATAAATTTTGCTTTCCTCATTTCCCTTCCCAGGTTTGAAAACTGTGTCGTTCCCTTGGAGCTAAAGCTATCAGCAGGACCAGCAGATCTACATCCTCGCCGATGACAGCCGTTGAACAACCACATTCGGCTTTCTCCAAGACAGTACAATAGTTGTATCCGCATCAGCCAGTCTAACTTATATCCTCTCTACAATTATTTTCTGAGATAGCACGCTGATTAATCTGTCCTTATTTTTATCATCGGGTACCTAAAAAGTGTTGTTGCCGAGTCGTCACTCCCATATCTTCGATGAAATCAATGTCGACTGATCTGGTGGTGGTGGAGCAACGTTTCTGGTGCGCGTTTTGTGTTGTTGGCAGTGTCCAAGTAGCCATCAAAAACGACTGTCACATATTGATTGAATATCATTGAGAAGGTTGATCCTGTTGTACCACACCTGACTCGATGTAACAGGAATCCATCATCAATCAGATTAGATTCATCCGCGAGGGAAAAAAGGTTCCCTCTTCGGGCAGGCCAGTTTAGTTAGCAGGCGCATATGTACACTATTTCCGTTTAAATACTTACCATATACTAATGATATGTGTTTGGTAGGATTTTTAATGCAATTATATGTAGAAACGGTGTTCTGAAAAATTGTAACTTTAACCCCCCCCCTCCTCGAGTTGACCTCCTACTATCGGGGACTTAATCGGAGATCATATACCTACGTACACCCAAGTGTGAAGCAAGCGTTTAAAAAAAATTCCATTTGTAGGAATTTTTTTCGACGATCGCTATATTTTTGCCTAATTTGTTAGCTATTGATCATATTAACGAGGATTTTAAATTCGTCTCAGAAAGCAGCTAGCGCCCACAGTTGTAACTCCTAGTGTTCGGGGAGAAGAGTAATAATTATGGGGGTCCATAATAACGTTAAATGATAGAATTTTGGAGCCAAAATCATTGCCAAAATTTAGGACTATTTTTGAATGTTAACCTTAAACAAACATATTGAACACTTAATTAAAACATCTTATTGTAAATTAAAGCTGCTTTACATGTCAAAGCCCAACACATTGAATAATTTGTTATGCAAATACACAAAAAGGCAGAAACATAAGCTTTCCCAACTACTCAGCAAACAAGCTAGACCCCAGAAACATAGACTACTACTACCTATTCTCACCTTAGGCTATTAGATCACATCTTGAAAAATGTAAACATTCGTGATTCTGCAAATTAAAACATGAGCGAGAGGGCTCGTTCGATTCGCAATGGCCATGGCCCCTAGAAAATTATGCCAAAAGATTGCACAAACAAAAAACTTCGTCATATTATGGTCCTACTCCTGTAACTCGGAAAGCATTATATCCATTAAAATGTAAATTACCCAACAACTGCTAATTATCTTCAGCCGGTTAGGCTTAATCAGTGAAATAAGTGATGGTTAATGCGACGGTTAAGCACTTTGACGTTTGTTACATTACATTAAAATTATCACGTTCTGACGTTTTTCTGTGTTTTGGTTATGTTTTATCAAAATATGGCGTTATAATAAAGTGACCATTCATCCTGGATTTTGCGAGACAGTCCCGGATTTGACCAATGTGTCCCGCAAGAGTAAACGTCCCGGATTTTGGATTTTGCGAAGAATGACATGAATGTGGCTGCTTTAACTTTTCTCATAAAATAAATTTGACAACGGCCAAAATAAAATATCGTTACGAATTGACAACATAGCTTTAAGGCTTAATATAGCTTTAACAACCGTGGTCAGTCGGTAAAATTCGAAGTTTTTTTTCTCAATCTATCAAGTCGTGTCCCCCCACCATTTTGGCATGGCTTGTGCAGACCGTGTCAATGGTGGGGAGGGGAAGTGGGAAACGATCAATTAAAAGCATAGGAAAATGTTTTTTAATGCATATCTCGGCGAATTTTGTCTACAAAAAAAACTTGTTATAAAAAATAAAGAGTACGACAAAACACAGACGGATAATTAGTTCGCGAGATATCACGAATCGTAGTTGCGAAAATAAGAGAAATCAAATTGAAATTACGAGGCGGCCGCAGGCTGGAGAGAATGGGACGAGGAGAGAGATTTTTAAAATGCCCATAACTTCTCTTCTCTGAGTATTGACTGATCTTAAAAAATCAAAATAGTTGTTCTTAGTTTCTTCATCCGCTATACGATGGCATTAGCGATTTGTTTTTTGTTAAAAAAACGCCTAGCGCGAAAAACAACGATTTGCCCGTTTTTCCAAACGATGTTTCTGTCTGGTATGAGGGAAAGGTGGGGGAGATATTGTTTATACCAGTCGACATATTTTTTTTCTATCTTTAATTTTACCCAACAAAATCAAAATCGGATGATTAGGAGGGAAACTAGGACACTTACAAGTTTTTACTACGCAACAGGAGAACGGAGAGGAGTGGGCGGCTCGGCCAAGCACAAAGTCAAGTGGAAACATTTTTTCCTAAATATATATATAATATATATTTATATTTATATATATATATATATATATATATATATATATATAAATATATATATTTATATATATATATATATATATATATATATATATATATATATATATATATATATATATATATATATATATATATATATATAAATATATATATATATATATATATATATATATATATATATATATATATATATATATATATATATATATATATATATATATATATATATATTTATATATATATATATATATATATATATATATATATTATATATATATATATATATATATATATATATATATAAATATATATATATATATATATATATATATATATATATATATATATAAATATATATATTTATATATATATATATATATATATATATATATATATATATATATATATATATATATATATATATATATATATATATATATATATATATATATATATATATATATATATATATATAAATATATATATATATATATATATATATATATATATATATATATATATATATATATATATATATATATATATATATATATATATATATATAAAATATATTACAACTAATATTTAAGTGATAAAATCATAAAAGACGTCGAACTGGTGTAAGGTAGTAAAATTTATTGTAAAGATCTTTTTAAGGTAAGGAAATTTTATTGTATTTTATGCACTAACTTGTTTTGTTGAGTATTATTTTGTGAATACCACCAGAGGTTATGGCAGAACCTAAAGTTTATCTATTGTGCACTCTCGGTATCTAGACCCAACAAGCTTCTTGAGTTCTAAAGAACAAATGTTTGGATACATTTGGACACAACAGTTGTTTTATCATTTGTGAATTATTGTTTTTTACATTTTGACTGTGACATGTTTATTTATAGTTTTTTTAAGCAATATATTTGTATATTTTAGCCAAAAATTGTTTCTGATCTTGGTCAAATAAACCAGTAAAAAAATCTAGTATATGTATGTGTAAATACTTATATAATATGTAATATATTCTGTAAACTTTAGTATAATAAAAAATTTAAAATAAAAAGAAAAATTTGTTCCCCTCGATTTTGAACGTGACCCGAGCCCCCTACTCCTCTCCATTCCCCTGTGCGCAGTAAAAACTTTGAAGAGCTCTAGCTCCCCTCCTAATCATCCGATTTTGATCTAGGTTGGGCTAGAATTAAAGGTGGAAAATTGTTTTTGATCTTGGTCAAATAAACCAGTAAAAAAAATCTACTATATGTATGTGTAAATACTTATATAATATGTAATATATGTGTTCTGTAAACTTTAGTATAATAAAAAATTTAAAATAAAAAGTAAAATTTGTTCCCCTCGATTTTGAGCGTGATCCGAGCCCTCCACTCCTCTTCGTTCTCCTGTGCGCAGTAAAAACTTTTAAGAGCTTTAGCTCCCCTCCTAATCATCCGATTTTGATCAGGGTTGGGCTAGAATTAAAGGTCGAAAATTGTTTTTGATCTTGATCAAATAAACCAGTCAAAAAAATCTAGTATATGTATGTGTAAATACTTATATAATATGTAATATATGTGTTCTGTAAACTTTAGTATAATAAAAAATTTTAAATAAAAAGAAAAATTTGTTCCCCTCGATTTTGAGCGTGACCCGAGCCCCCCCCCCCTCCTCACCGTTCTCCTGTGCGTAGTAAAAACTTTGAAGAGCTCTAGCTCCCCTCCTAATTATCTGATTTTGATCTAGGTTGGGCTAGAATTAAAGGTCGAAAAAAAAGCTGTCAATCAGCAAAAAATATTTCCCCCACCCCCTTCCCCCATACCGGAAACACCGTTTAAAAATACAGGCAAATCGCCTTTTGCGTGCTAGGCGTTTGTTTTTAACAAAAAAATATTGGCAAATGCCATACGTATAGCGTATAAAGAAGCGAAGAATAATTGACTTTTTAAGATCGGCCAATATTCAAAGAAGTTATGAACATTTTAAAAATTTTCGCCCCCCCTCTTCTAATTATCCCATCACCCCCAGCTTGTGGCCTCGTAATTCCTTCATAATAGCTCTACGACAAAAGAAAATTGAGCCTCCAACTCCACTGCCCCCCAATGATAAATCAATTTGATTTTTCTTATTTTCGCAACTAAGATTTGCTATATCTCGGGAAATAATTATCCGATTTCGGTTAGTATTAAATGAGCGTGTGTTCTTTGTCGTGCTTTAATTTTATTTTTATATCAACTTTTTTTACTAAACGTTTTACTAAACGTTTACTAAACGTTTTTGACTTTTATGAAAGTCAAAAACCGACGAGATATGCATTAAAAACAATTTCCCCATGCTTAAAATTGTTCGTTCCTTCCCCCTCCCCCATTAACACGGTCTGCACAAAATAATTGCCTATTCAGAAATTAACACAGATAAAGTTTATATATTTTTTTGGATGAAATCCAAATTAAATTAAAAGACAGGAAGACGGAAAGGCGGAACGCAAAGTCAAAATAAAAAATATATCAATTTGATGTACCAAAACTGTACCTACCTAATTTGCTAACAAATCCTTAAATGAATGCTTATCTCTTTAGTTTATTTTTTTACAGACCTTAACCTACGTTGCTGAAATAACGACACCAAACTTAAGAGGCATTTTGGCATCAACCAGTACAGTAGCTGTAATCACTGGAATATTGACACAATTCCTTCTGGGAACATTTTTACATTGGAGGACTGTTGCATTAGTAAGCTGCGTCATGCCTGTGATATCATTCATACTACTATTTTTCGTCCCAGAAAGTCCCCATTGGCTGATATTAAAAAATCGCTTAGGTGATGCCCAAAACAGCATTGCCTGGCTTAGAGGATGGGTGGAACTAAAAACAGTGGAGACCGAGTTTAAGGACTTATGTGATACGTGCACCAAAGAAACAAAACGACAGACATTTATCCAGAGACTAGCGAATCTAAAGCTATATACAAAAAAGAATTTTCTATGGCCATTTAGCATTGTAAGCGTAGCATTTTTTTTGGGTAATTTTTCAGGAATGACTACGTTACAAACGTATTCTGCACCAATATTTTCAGGGCTAAACGTTCCCATAGATAAATATTATGCAACTATTTTTTTAGGAATTGCCGAAGTCTGTGGATGTATTTTAAGTGTGTTTTTAGTTCACTACGTAGGAAAAAGAAAAATGAACTTTTTCTCTTTATTTGGATGTGGTAGTTGCTTTCTGCTGGTAGCTACATATGCATATCTAATAGGTATAAATTCTTTAGACTCGAGCAGCAAAGATACATCAACAGACAAAAATGCAGGTTTAGAAACATACAACTGGGTACCAATGACTTTCTTAATCGGTGCTGCTTTCTTTACGCACGCTGGTATCAGAATTCTTCCCTGGATGTTAGTGGGTGAAGTATACTCAAGTGAAATAAGAGCTACAGCTTCGGGGTTCTCTGGTGCAGTGAGTTACGTTTTAGCATTTATTTCAAACAAAACGTTTTTTCTATTAATTTCCATGCTTACTCTCCCAGGAACATTTTGGTTTTACAGCGGTGTTTGCTTCGTTGGCCTGTTCGTGTTGTACTTTGTTCTACCAGAAACTGAGGGCAAGACATTATACGAAATTACTCAACATTTTGCTGGAAATGGAGAGTTAGATAATAGCGTGCATAAAAAGAAAAAGCACCTCAATGGCCATATTAATTCTAGTTTTCGAAGCGATGAACGAAAAAATGAATATGTAGACAGTAAACTGTAGATAGTTTTAGTATTTCATAGATGTATTTAAAAATTTGAAGCTGGTCAAAATACTGTTACTGGAGAACTTATCCCTTCTTTGTGGTCTTTTATTTTCTTGATTTATTTGACTGTTTTGCCACCGAACGCAGATACGGAGCAAATTGTTTTTCTATAATCTGCTAAAACAAAGCGGTTCAGCAACGACTGAGATATGAGCAGAGCATACCGATGAATTTTCGATGTATTCGTAGGTTATGGCTTCAAATAATTTGTTCCAGGAGGCCTTGCCTTCAAAGTGAAAGCCCTTATAAGATATTTAATAAATTAACATTATTTTTAAAAGCAACTATATGGTTTCTTCGAAGAGGCTATTCCATAGTCATTCATGGAGTTATATAAATATATACTATTTTATTCACAATCATTTAATTTTAAACGAAAATTAACAACTTCCGAAGAAATTCAGTTCTAAATCCGACAAAGTGGTTATAATTGCGTAAGTGCAATACTTACGCAATTATAACCACTTATCTATGATTTTTTTTAAGTATATGTTTATTAAATTGATAAGCTGATAAGCTGTAATGTGTTTCATTTGTACTATTGTATTTAATATTAACGGTGCTGTAAGCACTAACTATACGAATATAATGTCATACAATAAAAAATGTGATTTATTTCTAGTATATACATTTTTATTACCTCCTATAGTAGGGGAGCCCTATTGGACTTTGAAGATTAAATGGTGAAACGAAAAAAATGTTGTTAGATGATGTTTACCCTTTTACCGGTGGAGGGAGCGGCTACAGACTTTCAAAAATGTAAAAAAAGCAGTCACATGGGAATACTCGAGCGTGTGAAAACAAATGATTTTATATACATCGCCCATCAGATTATGACATTATCATGTATAATAACAAAATATTGATCACACTATATACCTTTCGTCATATCATAAAACAATTGAATGGTGAATGTGATGCAGAATAAGAATGTTTCCCATTCAAATATTACGGATCCATTTTACACGTTCCTCGGCCGTGTCACATCGACATTCATCGAACGTTTTGTGGTAAAGTGGGGTCATCAATAATTCTTGAAATAGAAGTAATACATACAGTTAGTCTTTAATTTAGTGTATTATTTTGATGGGTTTTGTGTTAAAATTGATTAGTTATTAGTATTCTATCAAAACATAACAACTTGTTGAATGAAAACGCCTTCATAGTGACGATTTTAGGTTGATGTAAGAAAAGTTATACTGCTCCGATCTCCCATTACGGCAATTGCGGGTATCCTTTGAAAATTTTTTATGTCTCATATTTACAAACAGTACTTAACGAATCAATATACATGAAATAAAATTACCTTCTCTTTTTAACCTCTTCCACAAAACACCAGTTAGAAGTCTATTGCATCTTCACGTCATCCAAATCAAAATGTTTGTTACATATTTTTTGTGATCGTCACATCTTTTTTGTGACATCTCTTAATCCACACCTTGTTCAGCGTTCTTATTGCGTGGGAATGAATGAAATGAAATTCTTTTACTACGCAGCTATATTAAGCAAAATTAAATTATAAAGGAATAATTACAATATTTATCATTAATCCAAATATAATAATTTCATTTTTAACCTCACAGCTAGTGAAACGAATTGAATTATTGAGATTGTTGAAAAAAATCTTTTTTACTAAATATACAAGGCACAAAAATGGATTGAAGAATGGTTTACGTAATTTCGAGGTAACGTGATAAGATACCTACCTACCTTGTAACTATGTAGATAGTGTAGTTAATGCTGCATGAATTTGTTTATGACTTTAGTACGGATATTTAACGATTATAAGGTATCATGTAAAAGCATTTGGTAAATATTTACTCATTGGTAGGAAGTACTTATGATGATTAGTACTTTTGTTTTGCTGGCAACTAAACACTTTTATCGTCTTATCAAAAGTCTCAAAATATAATCATATGATGTTATTAAATAGTATTTGCACATAAAAATCATCAAACACCAAAGACAAATACACAAACACTGGAAAAACGCTGAGAAACTACTTATAGCAATGGAAACTACTTTACAGAACACATAATAGTTATAGCAGGGGCATTGCGTGCCGCTTCTGCTTTCCCCATCCTCACAGACCGCCCGTGGGGAGCGAGGAACCCAGCGCATACACAGTGCGTCAGGTTCTCGCTGCGAACAGTTGTTGATATTTGTACAGAGTAGATGAGAAACGTGAAGCGAGATTACATTGTCTTAATATGCCTGCTGTATAGTGTTCAGTAGATGGTTGCACGACAAAGCGTGGATGTGGATTATAATTTTTCCGGTGTCCAAAAGATGAAGCTAAGAGCGTTTACATTTGTTTTAATTATTATATTTTACTATAAACTCAATCAATATCACTCCTTTGCTTTTTAGAATATGCTATAATTAATAGAAGTAAATTAATTTTTATAAAGGTATTTCGCCAATTTTAGGGAACTAATTTAAATACTTATTTTGAAATCTGTATACTCGCTTATACTAATAATAATCAATATTATTACAAAGAAATTAAAAATGCCTGTGTGCAAATAAATTGCCGCCTCACCCCTTAAAAATATTTCTTTATCGGTGCAAAATGTTTAGAAACGCAAAAATTATAAAAAAACAAACTAAGGACAATGAAGTGGGCCTTTGGGCATTGGCATCCGCAAATTTCTTGATAACTGATGTTAAGTCAATACTGTCACTTATTTCATGTTCAATCGAAATTATTGCTAATGCTGATAGTCATGGATGATTTTCAATAGTTTTTTTATAATTTTTAGTTTGGAAAATGATCCAGGCTACAGTCACAGGAATCGGCAAAAAATGCGTAGAAGCACTATGTTCGAAAAAGAAGAAGACACACCATTTTCCTAAATATAGTGAAAAGCTTCATTAGCAGTGGAGTTCAATGTTATATGCGGTTTGCAATGATTTAATTTCTTCAAATAACTCGGTTCCGTTGATATCCGAATGAGCTTGAATATGATCGGTAAGTGTTTCCTCGATAGCTTCGCATCTTTCTTTCAAATCATTGTCATTTATATTTTTTAATTCAGAGAAGTTATGGAGAATCTTAAATGTCGAAGTGTGTTTTTGCAATAGTTGAAACCTTTCTTCTGTTACAGTCAGTGTGCAATACAAAACATTGTAAAATAAATTCACTCTAAAGTTTCGCTTTGGATCTTGAATGGGTTCGTCTTCCTGTACATAGTCAAAGAGTCGTCTTCGTTATCTAATGCGCGTTGCTCCAATCATGGGAAACTGCTCTTCTGCGCCATTGCTACTTTTCTCGCTTCATCGATTATTAATTCAAATTTTGAATCAGTACTCATTTCTCTGAAGTACTTTTTCAAATTGTATAATGCTTCCATATAGTTTTCGATATTTAGTTAAGGTTTTGCATCATTATGCTGACCACATTAACTTTATTTAGAATGTCATGTAAATTAAAACCCAGCAAATCTGACCCAGATTATTTGCCATCATATGTCGAGTTGCATCGTCTAAGGCATCATAAATCTCAGTCGATTGGGTTAAAGAGGAGTGATTGCATCCATTCGACTCTACCACCTGGTTTCCGATAACAGTTTTAGTGTAAGTGCGGAAACGTGTTTCAAACGTATATTCCATCTGTGCGTAGACGACGAGAAATATACATACATTTCTTGTACCCAATTGACCATATTAGTTAGGTTATCAAAATCCGGGTGCGAAATTTGAAATGGGTTCACTTCAGTGGGTACACTTCAGCAAATTTGGCTGCCATGTATTTTTTTATGGGAGATTCAAAAATGTGATTTTCAGATGGGAATTTCTCGGATTTTGGACATTTCTTAGTATTTAAACCTATTTATTATACGTCAAACTTTAAACATATTTCTCTACAATTCAAGTCCAAATTATTTTTTAGACCTATGATGAGTTAATTAAATAAATGCGTTTAAGTTAAATTGTCTGTTTTCCATTATAACCCTGGTTCCGAAATAGTGTGGAGTGATTCATCACCAGCATATGGATGGCTCAGGGAGATGAGGGGCGAAGGGAACGAGATTCCATAGGCGTATCATTTTAGAGGGGGCAGAAAAAAAATTAAATAAAATATCCAAGTTTAACATTGTATTTAAGTGTACTTGTGATGTTTTTTTATTATCTTAAGAATATTCCTTCGTATACATTTTTGATCATTTTCAGTTCTCCTCCTGTCAAATTCGGTTGCTTACGATTGGAATTATTGGTTTTAGAACCACTACTACTCGCATTCGTCGCTTCCATCGCAAAAAAACACTAAACACGCGCGTATAACACAATATTATAATTAATTTATATCGCTAATCAACCGTATATAAGACAAAAAGAAGCGCCACTGTCGCGCCAAAACATACATGCATGACAAACAACAGCACATGCGTCAATATATCCAAGGAAATCTGGCGTGTTTACCTCTGACCAATGAAATTTAATTTAATTTAGAACCGCCTAAAACTCACTAATGAGAGCGGTAGACCCGGTTACTAATCAGTTCTGCCCACCATTTCTATACAGTGTACACAAATTTGCACACTAAGAAATTCTGTGATCCATTGCAAATAGGCAGACCGTTCAATTGTGATGGTGGTGTGATATTATGTATGAATTACTCCACACTATTTCGGAACCAGGGTATACGCAAGAGCGCCAAGCCAGCTGTAAAAGTAAGGTTAAGGGTTATGTTATGATATTGTCCGTGGGTTGTTTATTACTATTTTGGTCAATGTTTATCGATTTTTTACATTAATGATGTAATAATATACCTACATGTACAGTTCTCACCGCAGAAATCTTGCCAACCTACATCCAATTTTCACGATATTGTGTAAATCTGACTTCATAAGAATGCATACACATACCTACCACAACACCGGCTGTGTGTGGGATTGCCCCGCCTTCCTCTTTTTTTTCTTTCGACGCGAATACCGGGTGCATCGTTCTCTGTCATTCATTTATAAATAGGAAAATTAAATAATATTGGATGCCGACCTACTCCAACTCTTTTAGAAAAATAAAATATCGTTTAGCCGATTCTCGAATTCACATTGAAAGAGGCGAGAACATAATTAATAAGGTAATCTGAAAAGTCGAAATTATGGTGTCACTTTTTGGTTTACTTATACTTTTTGATAAAATAACTAAAATTATTAATAAAAAATGTATTACTACAATGGCTATTCATAATACATTTATTTATTTTATATCGAAAAATATTCCTACAATAAACAAATCCAAGAATGTGTCTGTCACAAACAATATAAAATACCTAACTAAAAAAAATATCATCTTATCCTCCGTTTGGGTCTTAACATTTGGCCGATTGTTTGACAGATAATAATGAAATATTATAATTTGGTTTGTTGCGTTATTTAGAACAATTAAGACAAAAAAATGAGTTTATTTTTTGTTTTATTATGAGTAACAATTTTATTTTCTGGTTTTATCAAATATTTAACAGTAAATTACTTCATTACTTCAAAAAATGCGTTAAAGTTAAATATTTTTTTGTAAAACTCAGGATTGAGAATATTTTAGTAGGTTCATTAAAATCATGATTGTAATTCAGTGATTTTTTATTTAAAATATGATAATTTTAACAATACGAAATACGAATACTTTAAAACCATAGTAAAAGTCTTCATGATACATAAAAATATTTATTTGAAGAAACTGTGAAACTAACAACACTGTGGAGAACATTCCTATGTTCTCCACAGTCATACAATGAAAAGATGAGTCATACAATAAAAAGAAAATAAACAAGAATAATAATACCTTTTATATTTACACAAAAAAAACTTTATCATTCTATTTACAAATAAAAGCCTTTATTCTTTTGGTATTTCAGCATAACATAAAATAAATAATATTGGTAGGCAATATAAACCCATATTTAACATAACATACATTAAAATTAAAACAAAACATTAGTAACCTGTCCATCCACCGTCGTTATCAAGAACTATTTGTAGACGTTCTGGCATTGAAGCGGCTAAACGCTGGCAGTAATCTTCAGGAATTCCATCCCATATATTTTGTACTCTATTCCACAAAGCTTCCTTATTTCGCGGAATATCTTGATCTAAATCTTTATATTGTCGTACCATGTAAGACCATAGATTTTCTATGGGATTGAGGTCGGGACTTTTAGCTGGCCAAGGCAGCACATTTATATTATTCTGTCGAATCCACTGGCGAACAACAGAGGAGGTATGAATAGGTGAGTTGTCGTGCTGGAACACAAACTCATTCTCGTGAAGTATGTCAACAGAAGGTAGCATCACATCAGATAATATTGTGCGATACTGAGGGCCATTCAAATGACCCTCGACTTGCCATATAACACCAGGACCCACAAAGGACATCCATGCCCATGTGTGCACAGAAAACCGTCTACTACGACTCTGTTGCCAGACATACTGAGGGTTGAATCTTGAATTCGGTGGGCGATAAACCCTGACAGCACCGGAGTTGGACGACTGAAACGTTTTTTCATCTGAGAAGACTACTTTCTGCCAAAATCGGTTTTCCTCCTGTAAGAATCGTTCAGCAAATTCTATTCGTGCTTGTCGATGGCGTGCTGACAATACTTCCTTAACAGGAGCTCGATAATTGCGAAGTCCTCCTTCTATTAACCTTCTACGGGCTGTTGTTAAACTACCGGAAAAATTGGTCTCTGCTACCGCTTGCCGTAGATTCACAAAGGGGTGGATTCGCAAATATTGTAATAATGCCCTGTCTTCGTTGATGGTAGTATTACGAGCGGTCTCAGTTCCTGGTTGGCGATCAACACTGTGTTCCGTTTCCCACTTGCGTTTCAAATTACTAATGCACGTATGAGACACATCTAACTGACGTGTCACTGCTCTTGCCGACCATCCTTCCTCCATTAAGGCTACAGCTCCAGATCGGCGGCGAGGTGAGAGCTGAGGCATGATTGAGCAATAATTGCTGATTGGTTTGATCCAAGTTGCTTGGTTAATTTTGACTCGTAGATGACAACAAATATGCTCTCTGCATTGGGAAAGGTCTTTATATTATATCCTCTGTAAAAAACACTTTTACAACATTCCGGCACAGTTGTCAAGCTCCGACCTGAATCATTGGTTTGATCTCGCTTTGCATATTGGAACCTTTGTATAACATATGTAGAGCCCTGCTGCTATAAATTCAACGGATTCCGTATACGGCCCGAGCCGGAG
>CAXKVY010006602.1:0-33321 GCA_964058915.1 Tetropium fuscum | reverse complement strand
CCGCATGTCGCTCTGGTTGTCAAACAGACGGCCACCCCTATTATTGTCTTAAACTCTGCCTGATACGAAAACAGGTTTTACGCGCAGATATGAAGCTGGTGTCTTTTCATTTCAATTTACCTCTACATTGTTATGGCATTCAGTCTGGAATCGAGACATTAATATTCTCTTCGTTTATCGCGAGGAGCCAAATTATTTACTAAGAGAGTTTTTAATCTTCTAACTCGTTTAACACTAATCCTATGTAGACTTAAAAATGTATTTTTACTTTACACAGAATTTGCAGAATAATGAATAGGGGCGTTCTCTTTACCTTGTAAACATTTTCGTCGCATGGAATCATTACTGACAACAATCAGCGATTGCTAGTATATATCTTGCTCGTCTTTTGTTATAAAGTGAAAACAGTCAAAAATATAATTAGTTGCTTTTAATGATAATCGATTGAACTACTTAAATTCTCGTATAGTTGTGGATTAATTAATGATATTAATTATATTAATATAATTAATCTTTCAAATCTCTTTGAGCTCCGTGACCTCGTTTGAGCAAGCATATGTATTTGTGCATGTAAGATGCACAATGTGATGCACAATGCAATGTACAGATGCACATGTAAGACAATGTAAAAGCTTTCCGCTACTTACCGGCAACTTATTGGTGGAATTTAAGGGGAAATGAATGTAGTGTACTCCACTGTACATAGCGAATGGAAACGCAAATATCGCCGAGAGTATCCACAAACAGGTGATTATTCTTAGTGCCCTTTGCAGACTTGATATGGCGAGCTTATACAAAGGGTGGCATATAGCTAAATATCTCTCCGTAGAAAACGCCACCACCGTCAATACGGACACGTAGGATGCCCTGAAACATATATCAATGGGTTATCGGACGAAAGAAATCGTCTAGCAATAGTTTATGTTTGCACTCTTACGGTAACATTTCAGAGAAACTTCTAGATATATATTGCGGCGGCGGCGGTTTGGACTATCCTCATCTCATTCCTTTATGACGCCACAGATAGCATCTAACCCCAGCCAATCAGACACCAGATTCTTAAAAAAATTGTAAAGGCTGTACCTATACCAAAAAGACCCGATAGGGGTCACGAGCGATAGTCGCGCTCGACCCCTTCTTACCGGGGTTCTTACCCCTTCTCTCATGTTTCCAGCTAATTGATATTGATGCCAACAGACCTGTACGATACAGCCACAGCTTTTATACATACTTGTACGGTATATGTACAG
Organism: Tetropium fuscum; assembly: GCA_964058915.1. Lineage (NCBI taxonomy): Eukaryota > Metazoa > Arthropoda > Insecta > Coleoptera > Cerambycidae > Tetropium > Tetropium fuscum. The sequence goes on along the minus strand of CAXKVY010006602.1, from coordinate 32,071 downwards.
CTTATGATATATATTGTGCAGCTTGTATATAGATCTCTATGGTATAGGTACATATCCAGCTTTCCTGAAGTTAAATGTCCTCTGTGACGCTGGGGAGAAGTGGAAGGGATAGACTGAGTGCACGCCATAGATACTTAAGGAAGAAAATCGGACACTAGAAAATTGATTTATTTTTGGTCTGACTTAAGTATTTATTACTCTTCTTGATCTTAATTTATTATATATAAAGAAAATACGTTTTCCTTTTATTATACACGACAGCCAGTTTCGTTGTCTGTAGTAGGTATGTATAATATGCTGTGATGCTTTTATTCTGCAGCAGGGTATGATCATCCTCATTGCGTTTTATTGGTAGATATAACGCACTGAGGATTATCATACCCTGCTGATACGCTTGGAACCATATGTCATGCATCCCCCCGAATAATGACAGAGTTTGCAGTGAAAACGTGATCGGATTTTATACACACGCAGGTTTCGTAATTAGTGTTCCGCATCCAGCTGGAAAAAGAGCACGTGGTGCTATACGATCTACTACTGCGTGGATATAAACCTATTATGAAATACATTTAAGTTAGATAATGAAACTCACTATCTAATTCAGTTAGATATTGAAATATTACATAACTCTGTTAGGTAATTAAATAATAATATATATTTTGTTAAAACCTTCTAGCAGCAAACAAGAGATGAATTACAAAATTTAAAAATTTCAATTTACAATGTTTGGTTACATAAAAATTTCATGGACAGACAATTCTGGACAGTCGTAGATAAAATATATTTCATTCGTGTGATAACGGCTGTTAAACATACTCATGCTGTTACCGACTCGGGCTACCGTCCGGCCCTCGTCTTCCAACTCACCGCATTCGTAAGTTAATAACGCCTTTATCACACTAATAAAATAGTATTATATTATACGTCCGATATGATTTTCAACCTCATAGTCCAGTCAACGAGACGTTGTAGAGGGAAATGAAAGGAATACATTTTTTGAGTTTAGGACCTCGTTTGAGCTACAGCGTTTCTAATAAGTACGTGTAGTTAAACGACCGGCAACCCTGACCTACACAACGTTTCCCATGGGCGTATTTTTTTAGGGGGTTGAAAGTAGAAGGTTTCTATATATGCATATTTTCAACACCACAGCTGATATTGTATCGATTTCAGTCTGGATAAAAAGAGACATTTTGACACGGAGATACCTAACGGTTCATTTATACAACAATAGAAGAACCGATCTATTATTGCTCTTAAATGCACTTAGAAAGTGCACTTAAAAAGTGTAATGAGTGCGAGAGAGAAAATGGAAGACGGCAGCTACGGCGGCGGCCATTCGGCAACGTTGCTTCTTCTCATCAGAGCCCCCTGGCCAAGCCACACCGCCAGAGATTGTCAAAGCTAACCTTGAAAATATTTACCGATGAAAAGTAACATTTTTCGGAATTAAATGATCCACCCTTTTACAAACTATATAAGAATGCACCATAATTACACACTTTTACAGTACAGTACAGTAAGATGTAACGGTGTGACAGCTTGTCACTTTTATAGCTTGTCAGGCATAGATAACCTACTATTAAATGAACTTTGAAAAACTAGTTGCGTAAAGTTTTACTTTTCGTAACTGGTTGTGAAAAGTAAGACGTTTCCTAACGTCAAAGGCTTTTGAAAAGTGTCACTTTAAATTGCAAATTAAGAAAAAATAAATTACGACTAGTGAAATTTCTTTGCAAGTTTGCTCCCACTTATACATAAGTGAGTGAGCTATATATTTGAGGTGGATTTGACGAGCCCACCAAATGTTATAAATTTAAAGGTTCAGCTTACACAGATATTCACGATTTGAAATCTAACCACCCAGAAGCTGATTCCAGGATGATCTGCCATATATTTCATATTGTCAAACTAAAAAGATCACTCGTAGGTTATCATACTCAGTCCTGATACGGATATTTTTGTGTTAGGCATTTATTTCTGGCATAAACTAGAAAAGTTAGGTTGCCGAGGTTGTGATACGACCTCTTTAATAGGTTCTGATACTAGTCGCATGCTAAGCGTTGCGTCGCTGGATTTTGTTCAGGATGCACTTCCTGCTTTGGGTAATGGGCTTTTGAGTAGACAGCAATTTAAAGACTTGGAAAAAGTTTGAATATATCTTATTTCAAAACAAAAAACAACTTCGACACACATTAATATGCCAAAACACTGGCTTTGCCTTAAATTTGTCATGAGTGATATTATGTACTTGCGATGCATTGTATTTATACACTGTTTAAGAGCGCAGCACAGGTGTACCTAAGGAAATGCTCTATGGAACCGATATTTGAGCCCATTGATTTATTTGTCTATGACTTAGGAGAAGGCATATTTTATCCAAAGCACATAACAAAGAAGTCTCTACCCAACACTTTAATAAAGCCGTGTAAATGTCACTCTAGCTGTCGCACAATGACATGTACTTGCACAAAAACTACACTGAACTTTTTGTAAATGCGAAACCATGATTGTCAAAACTTGTAACAAAATAAAACACTGTTTTTGTAATATTAAGTGTAACTTTTGTTTTCTAGAATTTTTGCTTTAAAATTAAACGTACTTATTTTATCTACTGACTTGTGTTCTGCTATATTTACAACCGAAAAAAGTAAACATGAAGCCTTAAATATTTTATTTTTAGTGAATGTCCATGATTCTAGTCAATCTAATGAAGTATGTTAACACTGTTAACAGCAGTGGGACGGGGGAGGGGCAGAGTATTGTGGTGATACTCCATGATACTCAATGACAACATCATTCGTATCCAAGTCTAGGATCAGTACAACACATATTATAAGGCACTCAGCATATTTTGGTCGAACTCCTCCAGTAGGGGCAATCCGGTCTATTAGGAGGTAAATATACTATAAAAGTCCCCACCCCACTCCTAGGAGGTGAGCGGGGTGCAGGGGCTTACGTAGAAGGTACTTCTTACGGGTTTTCGCTTATATATCGGAAACTTTCGGTCCTATCGATAAGGCTATATCGCTATGTTTACGAGATATTAGATATTAGATTTTTTGTCATATTTCACTTAACACGTCGGCTCTTCGTTATAAGAAAAAGCCATAGAAAGACTCAAGCCACAAGTTGCAGACCATGAAATTTTCTTCAAGAAGAATATATCATATTTTAGTATTTTATCTTCAACCATTCAAAAGTTAGATACATTTTAAGTTTAAGTAGAGTATAATTTCCGAGATTTTGCAAAAAACTTAACTTTGATATTTTCCATTACTCCACTGGTCTATATAAGCTAACATATAAATATTTATATATAAATAGTATGTACTAAATATTATTATATAGCTGTTTTTATAAGTTACTATATATGTTGTTTTTCTGCAGAATATTAGAATTTACACACAGTAAAAATTGTTGAACAGTAATACAGTTAAAACTTTTGCACCGTTGAAGATTAAAATGTCATATATCCTTGAAGGAAATTTCATGTTCTACAATTAACGTAATCTTAGAACGAATGGCAGTGTGAGTCAAATAAGGCAGAAAAGTGAGGCAATAGCCCCCGATATCTCAAAAAATATGCGAGACAGGAAAAAAATTAATCGAATTAACGTTGTTGCACATTTTGTCAGGCAGTTAATTTAGTGTATAATAGCATTATCGCTAGGGCGCAAAGATTCCGAGATATCCCCCTACCCCCTACTTTCCCGTTCTCCTGCTAGGAGTGGGACTTTTAGTATGTTTATCCCCTAACTAGTCCAAACAATGTCCTAAATAAAAATTGCTTCCCTTCGATTTCCCTCTATATCCCTCATTTTGAGCACCCATAGACCTAACCCATTTATATTACATTTTAGCCTTAGGATCGTGAAATGATAAAATATAATTACAACTTTTGTAGAGATGACAGTTCAAGCAAGAAATTAAAAATAAATTATTGTCTGGGAATTTTTTGTTTCTTGGGAATTTAATATTAGGAGCAGGTCTGTTGTAAATAATTATAATGAGTGAATGGAAGCGTTAAGACTGTTTGAAAGCGATGGAAAATATATTCCTATACCTATATAAATTCACAATAAACATTATGTTCATATTCGCTATGATCAAATTATGTACCCGTATTTATGTTGTCGATCTCAAAACTGAGTTGCAAATGTTTTCCAGATATATGACGTATTAGGTATGTGGGAGGAGATTTATTGTGGTTCGGAATACATTGACATGAACAGGTTGGTTTTGAGGTAAATAAATTTTACTTACGTTTCTGATAATAGAGCTCGAACTTTACATACTGTTTCTCCGAATAACCATGGATACTGGTACCAATAGAGAGATAAGTCATAAGGAAGACCTGAAAATAATTAATAAAATATGAGCCATATGAGCTTGACAGGTTGAACTCTATTTTTTTAATACGTAAAACTAATATATCAAAAGAACAATAGAAAAAAAACAGGTAAAAAACTTTTAACAACGGTTTTATTATAAATCATCAATTGTACTAAAAACTACAAATTGATTAGGACACAAACCTAGACTTATATGTTTATAGTTTTTTAAGTTCCACTGCCTACCTCCTGCCTCCATCAAGTCTTCAAGTACTGAGTATCCTGAGTACGAAATATTATCTATTGGTAAGGTAAGTACGCAAGAAGCGTCAATCTTGGGATCTTAAACACACACTATTTCTTTTGTTGATGAATAACGTCTTATACATACACAGCAAATTCTGTCACATTTATATATACACACATGTATGATATTAAATTACGTTTAATTAAAAATAATTTTAAAAATAATTTTAAAATATATACTGTAACCGTCCGCCCGTAACCGGCGGTTCAGGCAACCGGCGCTAGATGCCACCCCACTGTATGTCGCTCCGAAATACCTACCCATGTTTAGCAAGTACTGTGACGGCAGTCGATTCAATCGAAAAAAATTTAAAAAAACACACTAAAACAATAATAAAATAGAAAAGAACAGAACACAAAAGAGCCAACATAAAACAATAATAATAAAATATTAAATATAAAAGACGCCACACACACTAGTAACATAGAATAAGAATGATGTACCAACGCTTAAATAGCCCGCTTAGATATTTTTGTAAACTAACATATTATTATTAACAAGTAGATTAAAACCCGCAGATATTCTCCAAAAAATTCCAACCACCATAGCTACCAACAAACGTAAAAATGGCAAGTCAAGAACACGTCAAAATTAATAATATAGAAAATACGGACAAAGTATTCGGGGAAATAGAGTCCAAGCATAGAAAAATCACGTAATGTATGCTTCAATCGAAAACAATTGGACGGTAACCTGACCAGACGGAACCTCCTGATATATTGTTTGCTAAAATATGCTGTAAATACTTTAGATTCAAGTTTATCTCTATCACTTAGTCAACGAGTTACATAGACGAACGTCACAGCTCAGTCTCATCCACTACCCACAAACTCTCTCTACTGTCTCGCTCTGCCGACTGATCCTCTCTTACTTAGTCAACTAGAGCCGACTTTACCCGAAGAAGCGTTACATAGCCGAGCCTGACGCGTGACGGCCCACTCTCACCCATAACACCCATAAAAATAAAAGTGCTGAGCATGCCTAAAGAAGTTTTCACTTTAATAACTGTATTTTTACATTCACGAGAACAACTAATAATAATAAACGCGAAAACAACTGGTGTACTATAATAAGACGTCGGATGTGTACAGTTGTTACCCCATTAAGTGTATATCAAAGGTCAATAGGATTCAATATCAATAGGATTCATGATCACTAGTCCATTTCCCAGTTTATAACCCGAACTCTTGCTCTTCTATGCTACCGAGTTAAACGCGATTTGCGGGCTGGCCTAGTTCCTAGCAGTTTATTAAGAAATTTCGATATCAGCGGCTCTCTGTGACTCGCTTTTGATGTCTGCATCTTGTAGAAATGCGTCTAAGCACAATTGGCAATAAAATAATATTGAAGAAGGGTTGTTTTGCATTTTCCGCCCTATCCGGGGCTTTTACTTAGAGTTTCCGTTTCCTGATACCGATTTCATAGAATTAAAACAACCGAATGGCTTCATCGAAACCCTCGCAGCAGGAAACTTTTACCATCTTCTGTTAAAGCAATTACTTTGTAGATTATCTGTAAAATATCTCGTTTTTTACGGTTTTATCTTTCCCACATAAAAATATATAATATAAAAGGTGATATACTATGCAAACGTTCGGCTTCCATATTTTAACATATACCTATTTATGTTTCCAGACACCCAGAGTACATGATGCATTCCTGATATATGAAAAAAATCGGTGAAAATCATGCAAATCAGTAATCATGCAATTTTTATAAACATACATTGCAAATTTCGTGAATTTTTTTTGTTTTGTAAATTCTGTGTTTGTTTGCTGCTAGAAAATTAAAACAAAATGAGTTATTATTATTTTTCATTATCTAACGGAATTAGATGATGTTTGATTATCTAACTGAGTTAGATACTGAGTTAGATAATGAGTTTCATTATCTAACTTAAATGAATAATGGATTTTTATTTATTATCCTGCTCTAATCATCAACAATAATAACTTTTTGAAATTAATATATAGCCATCTTGGACACATTTTAACTCTAATGTGTCTATATAAGTACTTACATGGGATTACTTTTTTCTTGAAATAAATTCTTCTTAGAGTAGAGATTATCCCTTATTTGCAGGGAATAATAAAGTTAAAGTCTAAATTCCACAATACCCAATGTATTACCCCGGATATAAAACTGTCAAGAATGATATCTTAGGATTGGAAAGGAATTACGGAAAGCCAAATGAGCTAACGAAGAACGCAAGCGGGAAAGGCAAAGCTTAAGTAAACTTTGACCTCAGATAACAATTAAATTGAAAACAAACGCAGTGGGAATTATCAATAAAGCCCGAATGGAAAGTGTGGAATAAGTTGGTGAGAAGTTAATTTAGATATTTTTTCTACGCATATATTTTGTGGACAATGTGCAAGGATATTAAACTGAAAAGGATTGCTTACTTTCCCGATTCTGTCAGCGGCGCGTCACTTCTACTGTGACGTCACCCGTGGTGCTTGGTATTCAACGTATTATGTATTCAAACTTAAATAACGGAAAACCAATGAATTTTTCGGGAAAAACTTATAGAACATTTTTTGTAATGCTTGGCTATACCTTTAAAATGAGCACCGTTTAAGACTATAGCATAATAACTAAACGAGTTACGATGCAAAAGCCTTATTTTTATTTATTTAAAAAATAACTTCTTTCAAAATAACTCTAAAACTAAAAAATATACGTAAAAAATGGTATAGTATAAGAATATAGGTTTTTCATAACGAAAATTTTAGATTTCTTCTCGTTTCGGTAGGATAAAAATTAACGAAGATATGACGTTAGAATTTTGCATTATAGTGCGCGGACCAACCATCCCAATCCCTTCAACTATAACTTTAAGGGTTTGGGCATGATGACATGTATATGATCTTGTAGCCTTTGTAATGGATTGCTAAAAATCCAAGATTACTCCTTACATGATATCAGTGGCGCAGCCAGAAAATTTATTTGGAGGGGACCAATAAAATCGGTCTCCCCATAGGATGAGGAAAACTTTTCAGAAAATGGTTGTAATGTATTCTGCTACCTCAATCATAAATAATACATAAAACCCAATTTCACGAATTCCTGTTAATATATCTATTAAAAATATTAAAATAATAAAAAACTGACCTATCATCTAACAGAATAAAGAACAACAGCAATAAAAAACGTAATAGGAGTAATAAAATAAAATAAACGTGAAACTCGATGCAATTATTGTTAGATGCGAGCTGACAGCGACGCCAGCGGTGCTTTGTACTAATAGATTACGCTTCTTTATTTTTTGATGGTTCATACATCTAATATTTTGCATCACAACTTGCTTAGTTACAATACACTCGACTTTTAACAGTGCTCATTTTAAAGGTCTTTCGAAGTAGGTACAACAAAAAATGTTTTATAAGTATTTCTCGAAAAAATGCACTGGTTTTCCGTTATTTAACGTTGAATATATAATACGTTGAAAGCGAGCATCATGGGTGACGTCACACATCTAAAACGGATTGCGTCGAAATATCCAATGTACGTTAAATGAAAGTGAGCATCCTTTTCAGTTTAATATCCTTGGACAAGGTGGACGAACTTAATGTTTAAGCGAGTGGGTAGACGTATAGATTAAATACCGTACGTCTAGAAAATACCTCCGTGAAATATTTCTCTTCTCACGTTGAAGCAGTTACCTGATTTTATGTCAGTAATAAAATCTTATTTTGTTATTGTGATTATAGTGAATATTGTTTGAAGGCACCAGAAAATTATTAATAAGACAGTATCGCAGGTAGCAAGAACACGTATCAGAAGTGGTGTTGACATAATGGGCAAGTTTTTGGAAGACCACGCAAAATACGAGGTTGTAATTTGATGGCTTTCCACGACTGGGTTGCCAAAAGTTGGCGGGACGGTCTACAAGACAAAGGGGAATTGCTGTGAAACCGTTCGTCAGGCGTTTATGCGTAGTAGTTACAGAGCAAGAAAATCTAAGAAGATACTAGCTGATACTGAAGAGCAAATTTAAAGGAAATTTCGATTTTGCGTAGAGTTAAGTCGACAATTTTTAAAATGTGTAAATGTCTCCATTACAGAATCAGAATTTTCATTGTGTTTTAGAGAAAAGTTGTGTTAATGAAAGTTGTAGGTATTAAAAAGACCATTAATTACATTTTTTTTGCGTTAAAATCGATAAGTAAATCATCGAGGTAATGGCGAAAAAGCCTATTTTTTACACTATTTTATAAATGCTAATAACTTTTGCAATAATGTCCGTAAATGAACTTGAATACCTTGATGAGAAGAATATTATGGGCCTTGATAGGTCCTACTAAAATATCTTATATTCTTGAAGGAAATTTCATGGTATACAAAGCTCTTTTTCATGACTTTCTCATAGGAAGCTCTCAAGTTAGCTAGTCAAGTAAGGCAAAAAATCAGGCACCATTTTTTCCCCGTAATTTTGGAGCGGTATGTCTGAAAATATGCGAGATAGCGGAAAAATGAATGCAATAAATGTTGTTATACATGCTTTTTCGTAGGAAGCTCTCAAGTTAGCTAGTCAAGTGAGGCAAAAAAATCAGGCAACATTTTCCCCCGTAATTTTGGACCGGCATGTCTGAAAATATGCGAGATAGCGGAAAAATTAATGCAAAGCTTTAATTTTACATAGGAAGGCTAAGACGCATCATTTTATAGATATATAGGCCAGTGGGATTAAAATTCATATCACATATTGCTACAAAGGTTTTATTGTTTTAATGGTAACGTAAAGGACTCGCATCAACATCGAAAACATTGTCCTATTAAAAGATGTAGGGGATTAAATTCTGTATTGAATGAGACTCAAAGCATCTTGTGAAGTGCTGCTTATATTTCATAATAACACAAATAGTTAAAGGTATGAAAATGAAAAGGGGAAGAATAGGTAGGTACCTACATAAATTTCACAGAGGATTCCGTTTGATTCTCGTTGGCCACTCGGCCCCTGAAAGTCTGTAATTTTGACCTGGACCGCATATATGCATTCCAGGTAATATGATAATCTTCGTCAACATCTTGGAGGGAGTTGGTGCAGGAGTTCTTCTTGCAGTTGGCATGAGAAATTAATGAGAAATTAATTCTAGCTTTCGACATCCACAACCACCTGCACACCCCTTGTTATATTTGCAGAAAATTGTGGAGAGAAGAGACTGTGGAGCTGGTTCCTTGGAGGTAGGATCTGGGTCAAGACCAAACTTTGAGGCCTGCTATCCCCATCTGGATCGGAGCGGATCCATCTGGTATCCTAACCACATTTGTACTTGTAGGTAAGTTCTCAAGCAATGTTGGCTACTCGGATGTTGGTCGTAGGGATGCAAGGTTGAATTTTAATTTCACTACGGCTTTAGAAAACTGGTCGAATGGCAATTCATCTAAAGCATCTCCTGCCCTACCGCCTTAGTGGTTTGTTAAAAATTGTAGGCTAGCTTCGGCAATAGTTTCAGCTTAAGTGTCGTGCTCGAAGAAAGGTTTCATTTCTTCGAAACAGATATTTATTTTCGACCAACAGCTTGACCACCATCTTCTTACCCTACCTGAAGAGTTCTGACGTTGTGTCATGTCCACTTATGGCGTGGAGAAATATGAGTGGCCTTCTGATGTTGTCTGTCAGTTTGAAGCTGTTTTTATTAGCCAAATACTTTTGATGGGGTCCTTCATGTTCCCGGTTTTGAGAAATATATGTTTGCTTATAGTGTGCCTAGGGTATTGAGCAAATGAGATACATATTCTGACCAACTACCACAACCTTCTCATGCTCCATACCTCAAGGGCCGTGGCACATTCAGGTAGTCTGCGTCCAAATCCAAAAAAATATTTTCTTTGCAGAATTTATTTCTCAGAAGTTTTGAATGGACCACTTTATTGATAGAGGGGTTAGTTTAGAAGATATTTCTATAAAGCAGAAGTTAAAATGAAAATTTTTCATAAATGTGTGTAATTTATCCAAATTAAAATTAAAATTTGTGATGAACACTATATAGTATGGGAACGGGTGGTCCAAAAATTATACGTCTGGTCTCATTAAATTTATAATTTAATGCCCTACAACTTTTAATAGGACAACATTTTCGATATTGTGAGTGTTTTACGTAATACAACCGTAAAACCGCAAAAACCCCTTTCCGGTGTACATTTTTACCCCCTACTACTTTAGCACAACTCAGGCGAGGGGGAAAACCTAGGATAGTCATATTATCCAACAAATGAAGCCACTAAGACAATAAAACCGTTTGTAGCAATCCCCATTCGTCTATTATTTTGGTTTTACACTACTGGACTAATACGCGAAAAAGTACCTACCTGCTACGTGCCCCCCTATTATAACCCGCAGTAAATTTATCGTAGGATGAAGGGCTGACAAATTAACTGGTCAAATAAAGAAAAATTAACCTCCATTTTGAGCATTCATTGACTGTGCTATTAAAAAAGTTTGAAAAATGTACTGCATTAATATGAACCACATAGTGTACATAATAAAGCTTCATAATAACCTCAGATATAAATTTCACTTTCAATATCAATTTCTCAGAAGCTTGCTTCTCTGTATCGCTTAATGAGCCGCCGTCTTTTCGCCTTTGTGCTAATGTATAACAAACTTACACAATGTCTTGACTTCGTAAACACTCTATCTCTCACTCCATATTAGGCAAGTTCCAGTCATAAAACTCCCGTAACCATTTATCAAAGCAATTTTCTAATATGTTTATAACCGAATATTGAACTTTTAGCGAACAACTTTTTATCCTACTTTGACAAACTCACCGATGCGCGCAAAGTTGTGTATAAAAACGGAAAAAATAGGATAAAAACAGGATTTAAAGTGGTTTTAAATGAATCATGTACATCTGTGAATCATATAAATAAAGCCAAGGGGGATGTAAATCGAAACCGATGTGCTGTTTTTAAGTGGTTTTGTCGGCTGTTAAGAAGTCGAGGTGGAAAAGCTGCATATAATGACAAATTGACACTGGGTGTAATCTTTCCTAATCTCTAAGCGGGAGAAAACTTTTGTGTAGGGACCACATTAGTATGGCCCCACAGGTTAATACAAAACCAATTAATAATAATAGTAACAGTATTTCTAATAAAAGAAAAATATTTACAAGACACATCTTGTAAATAATTTACAATCTGTGTGTTGTCAAATTTTGATTGTTATTTGGCATACTCTGAATGTTATGTGAAATAATTTTAATAAGTTCTTCGTGTCATTAGGAAAACCATATGTGATCTTCTTTCTCATGGTTATCTTGCTTTACGAGGGCTGTTTTTCTGAGGTTTGATTTCTGAAATTTCCTCCTGGGTCTTTGGATCGAAATTTCTATCTATTAATAATATAGCCATCTGGCCAGAGCATATACTCCTCTTACGTAATTAATTGGAAATTATATTATCATGGAACAAATATGTATATTCAAATGGTATATGAGGTGCAGTTACAGTTACGCCTTATTTAATATTTTCAGGCGAGGTGGATGGATCTAGGCTATTATACAAGTATAGATGCCTTAGTTTAGGCACAGATAATTCTCCTACTTTTATCAATGTTGGCCCTCGTTGATTGTATCGTATGTCTTTTCTTTGGAGATTGTTTTGTAAGGTGCAACGTTTTGTTGTGCGTCTTATAGTCTTATAGCATTATTTACTTGACCTATTATCATCGGGTTCTTGTCGATATTGTTTTTGTTTGCTACAGCTGGTTTTCTTTTTCTCGTCATGTGGAATATATTTGGGATTTTTATTAATTTCTTACTTCTCATTTACGTATGGATTAATTGTCGATTTTTTAATATCATTGGGATTCTTTTGTGTCTGGCTTGTAGATATGGCTTTGCCTGTTGTATTTGATATGAAGACTTATCGTTATTACCTTGCCTGATTACCGGTTTTTAGCAACCTAATTATTTCTTCTAGGTCACAGATTCTTTTTCTCTGCATTTCACTGTTTCAGTTTGGGATTGCCCTTTAATTTTATACACTTCCCCTCTAATTTTTCTCTATACACAACTTTGTTTTGCGCAGAAACTATTTTTATTATCTATTATTTTTAACTTTTATCGTTATTTGAGTCTACGAATATGTCGTTTTCAGTTTCCACTACACTTTTAGACACTAACTCAATTTTGCTTTTGAAATAATTTAATATTCCACTTGTGGATGTCTTTACGGGTAACTTATTAATTATAATTATTAATTATAAATATAATTGGCTCCATAATCTCAGTTTTCTTTAATTTGCCTAGCTCTGTGGCTAACGACTTTTTGCAGACGGCCATTTAAAATGTACTAGAGGGTCTTCAGAGTGATTCTCAGTAGGATTTGTTTAATTGATAATATATACTTGAAATTTCACTTTATTACCAGCATTCTTACAGTTACACTTTTATGTGACATTAGTTTTGCCGGACCTCAAATTCTTAGAAAACACGAATATACTCTACTATTTATATTTGTTCTATTTGAACATGTTGATATATAGCATTAGGCATACATTTATCTAGAAGATTCTTTAAAATGTGTAAAATCTTTTATGCGTAAAATTTATTAAAACAACTACTTTTCATAGCTCTATGGGTGGTTGTGGGCCTGTTGATATAGACCTGTGACTTCAAATAACCCCCATAAAAAGAAATCTAATGGTGTTAAATCACACGATCTAGGGGGCCAATTCTGATCACCTAAACGAGAGAGTAGACGGCCTGGAAATGTCTCATGCAGTAATTGAATGGTTTCACTTCAATTTCAAAAATACCACTACGGAGTGACACAGTATGTTACTTAGAAAGAAACCACTTAAACTTTTAACAATATGAAGATGGACACCTACGCCTTTCATGCGTCTAGCCAAAAAGAAGTGAAGGAAAAGTGAAGGAAGCGGAAACCGAAAACAAAATGACATTTCACTAAAAAATTCCATATATATGTCCAGATATACATGTTGGTTTTCAGGTTTCCATAGTGTAGTATGTAGTAGTTGATTTCGGGTCTTTTCCCATGTATGTTATCTTCTTCTCGAACGATGTTTCGGCAGAATCACACCCGCCATCTTCAGATTCTAGCAACAAGAACCTGAAGATGACAGATGTGACTTTTATGAATATAAACTCAATTTGTTTGAATTTGAAGGACAAGGCAAACATTAAAGAAGCGAAGGTCCTCCCAAACAAAAATGTCACCAGCCGCCACTGCTTGTACGTTTACCAAGTTATGTAGTTCGTCTATCTACCTGAATTTGTGCACAGCCTCAATATCTTATTCTTTATTCTTTGTATCTTATTTATTTTTGTGTGAGACGCACTTTGCCAAATTGGCACGGTATAAGTGAGGAGTGGTCTTATTACTGTCTTGTATAACAGGAGTTTATTACTTACCTAACGAGCTGGACCATGGAGTAAGAGTAGGTATAGGGCTTTGACCCCCGTGGACGACTTCACGGCTATATGATTGATATGTTTGTGGAAATAGTTTTTTGTCCCGTACCACTATATACTATATAATAGTAATATTGAAAAATAGATCTCTACAATATTCTTATGAAGAAAGTTCACTTGCTTACCGTGCGCTACTATGAGAAGCAAAAGTTCTATGGCGGGCCGGACAAGCCCTATTCAGCTCATGATCCAGTAGCGGCTCGTCACATTTAGATGAGATTAGGTCAGTATAAATGCAAATGTGAAATCGAAGTAATTTTAATCATGTAAAATGAAGAAAGTTGAAAAGGGAAAGGAGAGCAAGATAAAAAATATTTATATGTGCAAAAAAAATACTCCGAAATTTTTCTTGAAGCAGCGCTTCACCTGCCTCACCTGATCACGCACCACTGCCATGATCATGTTTCAGTCAAAGTGATGAGTGAAGTTTGAGTGGTATTTTTTTAGCAGTATATCGGATGCTATATCCATGTTATGTCTCCAATGTCCATCTTATACGGTCAAATTAAATTTAACCTTTGCAGTTTTTGAAACACTTATTAATATTATTGATGCCGCTGATAAAAGTAGTGGCCTTAAATGCGAATATTTGGGTGCAACTACGTTGTCTTTAAGGTATAATACCTGTAGGTGAAAACCTGTAGATCGAACATAATTGTGTCCTTGTATTGTTCCAGATCTAATGATCCGATTATATTTTTGTTACGGTGATAAAGGAAAGGTACCATCACCTTTGTAAAGTATCGAAGCAGTGACTGCTGTTGATATTAATTTCATTATTATTTATTAAAGTTTTTTTTTCTTGCAATAACTTACCAAATATTAACAAAGTAACATCCGATATAGACAAGTTTAGCAAATAGTAATTTGTAGCGGAATGAAGAGTCCTGTGTTTAACGATAACTACACATACAGCCAAGTTTCCTAATAGACCAGTGATGAAGATAATGACGTTTATAACGGTCACCGTAACGGCCACTTCCAGGTCTTGAGTCTGCTGTCCTCTGAAACAGCTAACGTATTCCCAGGGGTCACTGCTTACGTTTGTCAAATTCGAGGCTTTCGCGGCACATTCAACCAGATCACTGTCATAATCTTCTGACATCTCTTCAATGATCTGAAAAAAAATGCAATGTTACAAAACCCGCACAGCATTATTTAAAAATAATAGTAAATAAACATATGAGATGTTAATGGAGTATGAGTATGGTTACCTACTAATGAAATGGTTTGAATTAATTTAACAAAGCTAAACCAAGTGGTAAACATTATTATCTAGTATTAATAAAAATCATATTTTGAAAAAGTAATGAATAGTTCTTACTGGAACGTGGCGAACAGCAATATATAGCAGGCGGATAGTGGCGAATAGCAATATAATATATTCAAGACATATTAAATGTAGATAGTCGTTCAAAGGTAACAATAAACTAAAATATGGGTTTATGTAGTTACTTAGTTGAACCATATATCTCCAGAAAATTAGTTTACACACGCACAAAGTGAGAGCAACGAGACAAGGTCTTCTAGGAAACGGATATCATTGCAAGGGCCATCAGGAACATACACAACAAATAAACTAACTGCAGGGAAGTATTTTTCTGTCAGAGCCCCATTATCGTAACGTATCTCGGTTTCTGTTTGATGTTTCTGATCTGGGCTGCTCTCGAAACAATAATGTACAATACATTATATATATATATATATATATATATATATATATATATATATATATATATATATATATATATATATATATATATATATATATATATATATATATATATATGTATATATATATATATATATATATATATATATATATATATATATATATATATATATATATATGTATATATATATATATATATATATATATATATATATATATATATATATATATATATATATATATATATATATATATATATATATATATATATATATATATATATATATATATATATATATATATATATATATATATATATATATATATATATATATATATATATATATATATATATATATATATATATATATATATATATATATATATATATATATATATATATATATATATATATGGCAAACAGCTTAAAAGATGAGGAATTGAACATTCGTTCTGTACATTCATGAAAAATAAATTGTACCTTCATAAAAGTTTTGCTTTGGTTCCTAACTAGATTATATAGATTTTCTTCATAAGCTACTAAAAATGCACTGTTAAATGAATATGAATGCCACTAAATATGTTATTGTTACGCAAGCAAGAGACGGCACCGCGTAAGGAAATTGCTTAGACGTTTTTAGTTGCCGGAAGAACGTTTCTCCAAACATCGAAGTGTGCTACATGAGCTCAGAAACTCGAGAAACGACTATTTCACATATATAAACCAGTGCCAGCGGTCAGCAGTTCAGTTGATATCTAGTTCTAGATTAGCAAACATCGATAAAAGACTCTTAAGTTATAAGTAATGTTTAGTTGTATGTCAATCAGCACACAAATTTAGTTATTGTGTATTAGCAAGTTAATAAAATACTGCTACTGGGTGTTTAATTTATTGGATCCATGAAATTCAGTACTTTTTGTGCACAGGGTGCAAACGCGTAACATTATGTAATAATAATTTTTTTAGAATATAAAGGAGATATTTTTTTAAAGGACTACAACAGTGATAGAATTTTAACGGTTTCAAAGTTTAAAACAGTTTATGTAAATATTGAATTAGGTAGGCATGATAATTCTCATTTTTTATTAAAACCAAGTAGAGGAAACTGGGAACATGATTTATCACTAAGGAAACTAATATTAAAGTAAGATAGTAGCAGTGACTGTTGGCTCTTAAATAGAGGCTGAAGATTTTCGCTGCCACCTAACTCAAATAAGTAATTGACAACTAACAAATGAAGTAACCACAACTCAAGAACTATAATATGGTCCTTGACTGCAACTACCCCAACAAACGGACTAACTTTTAGCCAACGAAATTTAGTTTCACCGCAAATAGTTAATTATTTGAAAGTTATATAATACATCACAATATTGGGTCGTACGTAGCCGTTTAATTGTATTATAACACTGAAAATGTTTGATTTAGATATAAACCCATATATATATATATATATATATATATATATATATATATATATATATATATATATATATATATATATATATATATATATATATATATATACAAAATCTATGTCTTTTACAAAGACATAGATTTTACATTAGTAAATGTTTGCTCAGAGAAAACTTGTTCCTCTATAGTTATTAGTTTTCGTCTTGGAAATTATTTAAGTTCTACTTTTGCATCAGACATTAAAATTAATTAGTTCAAGAAATTTCACCTCTCTTAAACCGTTCATAACGGATTTATGCCACCTTCCACTTTGGAAAATACGTCCATGCAGTAAGGAAACTGTGCTTCCATAATAGAATAATGCATGATTTAGATGTATTGCGTGCCTAAATGTATTCCGCTCAGATTAAATAAGTTCAGTGAATTTCCTAATTATTTATCGATTTTGAACCGACTCGGTTATATAAAAGGGAAAATTTACATCATTTTTCATCTTGAAAATGCAATTACGTAACCCCAGAACATATATCAATAATAATTAATTATATTCTACTATTTGGTTTCCTAAAGTAGTGCGGCGCTTCTAAAGCCGCATCATATAACATATTTAATACGTCGGTTATATAATTATTACTATTCAAAATTAATTTACATAAAGCTGAGCTATTTTCGTTGTTACTACTAGATGCCTGGAATGAATATTATGTCCGTAATGACTTATTTTTTTTGCTATAGGCTGTTGAATTAAGATATTATGTTCAATTTTGGTATGCAGTTTAAACCCTATTAACAGCTAGAAAATTTATTTTATTGGCTTCACCATTATCGTTCCTGCAAATATCTCCTTTAATATTTTTACGATAAAGTGGAAGCCACTAATATTTTTCCATGTGGATATTTTGACGATCCTTTACATTTTTATCGTCAGACGGATAGTTCTTGATTGAAACAATTAAATGTAAATTGAAACTAATTTTTATTAACACTTTCACGTAATAGATTGCTTCCGTCCGTCTTCGACTGAGTATTGAGATCGGGGAATCTTACTAGCCATTGCTGAGATGCTGAGGTCTTCCGTGACCTATCCAATGATTAGGAAATGATCTCCATCGTTCATGTACCAAATTTGATTCCTTAATGCAATCTTCAAGTATAACAGGTAAATTCTTCTCGGAGAAAATACCGAAAGGATTGTCCATTGAGACGTATTATGAGAAAAAAAGGGCCCATCAACAATAATTCCTTATTTCCAATAATCCCTGCCCATACATTAACCGAAAATTCGTCCGTCCCTCCATGATTATTATCGAAATTTTTAATAGCATTCCTAGAAAAATTTGCCACGTTCGTGCACATAATCTGTGACTCAAACTGCAGATTAAGTGTAACATTATGGCATTCCTACTGTCAGTGGTACCGACCACTGACAGTAGGAAATCCATGGTAAAGGGCATCGCAATACCGTGTAGCAGAACAATTAAGCCGTTGCGGACATATATATGTTCATATAGACTTTTCTTCCCAAAATGACCAAATGAATCACACTCTCAAATATCAGCATGTTTGGGAGTTTCTTTTAAAGAATAATTTAATTACTTAGTTTACCAATGTAATTTCTTAGTTTTCTTTTACATATAGAATGTTTTGTCGTCTCTAATATTTTCAAATCATGTATCTAGAAAAAATACATTCGCTGATGGTTACCCTACTCTACGTTTACTTTGTTTCCTTAACGATAATAGCTTCCATCTGACACCTAAAGCCAACTAAGAAATTGCCTTTGAGAAATGGACAGAATTGAAAAATTAAGAGCGTCAAGTTGTTTTATTGCTCCATTTCTCCTTACCTGAGATGTCGTTAGAATAATGTCCCTTTCTTACGGACTCAATACTCAATAAAGTGATTCCGCAAGTAGCTGATTCGAATTGTAACAACCAACAAATCTGATTTTTTCCTTTTTCTATGTTTTTAGGAAACGATTTTATGCATACTTTAGTGATATATTGTTAAGTGAATTATTAATTAATTAAAGGCGGTTTGACCATGGAAACATCGCGATTACTTTCTTTATAAATATTCAACGAAGTGTGAAATATTGAAATACGAGTATACTAAAAGGAAAAACATTATCTGTTAGATAATAACGAATCAGTTGAAGATATAGAAGATTATATATTAAGATGTTTTTCAACATGTAGAAAGTCTAATATAAGAGCTAACCAGTGGCGGCACTACCTATGGTTTGCAGATTTACGCAACCCCCAAAAGGAAATAGAAATAACAAGACAATAATTTGAGTATTTAATTACCCTAAAAGGTAATTAAAATTTCCTCTCTGCCATTGCTACCGTCTGGCAGAGCTGTTTGGTTTGCCTTTGGCTAGCATGATGCTATACGGAATTTGCGATTGCGTCGCTTGTGATATGAATACAACAGAGACGTAGCTATCTGATCAGATAGGTATCAGATGCCTAGAATATCAGATGTATAAACGATCCGACCCCGCACCTCGCCAGATGTTCAGTTGCATTACGTTGGCACCGCACATAATATTTAAGTGAATATTGTGTGCATAAAGATGAATTATGGTCCATCTTCCATCGATAAATTAGAAACAAAAAAGATTTGAGAACCCACTCCGAATTTAAATATAACACTAGTAAAAAACTAGTAGCTAGTTAACTATTAACTAATAAAAAACAAACGTTTAATATAAAATTTAATATATAACAAATATACGTGGATTTGTGGTTATGATGTTTAAAATGCGCATTTTTGTTTCCCGTGTCGCTTATTCGAAGGAGAAGAATCATAGACAAATATAGGCATCACCGATTTAAACCATTTTTGCCAGCGAACTAACAAATACGTGTGCTTGTCAATAACATGAAAATGGTGCAATTTTAACTTTTACCAACTGTAAATATTACCGCTCAATTGGAAGGTATCAACTACGCATTGAATTGTCCAACGAAAAAGAGAAGCATTACAGGTACTTTTTAAACCTTATAATTAAATGTGTGCGGTTTTGTGGAGCCTTCGGACTTGCATTGAGAGGGTATGATGAGTCGACTTCTTTGTCTAACCCTGAAGTTCGGAGTTTCTCGTAGGTTGATTATTGTTAGTGCCAAGTTGAACAGAAAAAGCAACAGTTTTTAAGGGGACATAAAAAATTATACAAAATGATATTTTGGGAACCATGTTTAGTACCTATGTGCCAAGTTGAAATTTCTAAACGGAAAGCCTTTTAAGAGTTTTTGAGATTTTGTAACTCCTTTAGATCACGAAGCGAAAATTCTGTCTTCTATTGATTTTCTATATCAATAACTTTATTTATTCTCTTTCCTCTTCTAAAAGTTGAGAAAAATTAGGAAGGCGTTCTCATAAATCTGAAATAATGATGAAATCTGTATTTTACTGTAACTTTGAGAAAAACAGAAGACTAAAAAAATATTTTTGGAAAAATTAAAAGTAAGAATGTGAAACTAATAAAGAAATTGAACAAATCAAAGTTGCAACTCGGGCAGAGAATTGTCAAATTCTCTAACGTTGCTGATAATGGTGACTTGAGGAGCTCAAGGACTTGATATTGTCCTTGACATGCAACAACGGACCCCGTACTCTTTCTCGTACTATGTGAGTTCCTCTACCTGACTGATGGGTTAAGAGTAACCAAGAGACATTTTTTTAATAATATTTTTTTCTAATTTTGACTGTAAAGTGACAAATGATTTTTTCAATGATTTCAAGTGATTTTTTTCAAAATCCTTTGACGTTAGGAAACGTCTTGCTTTTCACAACCAGTTACGAAAAGTAAAATATTACACAACTGGTTTTGTAAAGTTCATTTCATAGTGGGTTATTTAGACCTGACAAGTTATGAAAGTGAGGAGCTGTCACACCGTTACAACGGATTGGATTATTTTTGAACTGGATTGTTTGTTGGATTTTTTTTTTATAAAATTCAAGTTTTATTCTCATAAAATATAAAATTGGTGAAAATTAGAGAAAATCTTGTATGAAACACGTTGGGAAACACTATTTTGTGCAACTCGCATCCTTTTGCGGAACTCATAAATACATACATAGCTATTATATCAAAGAATTGTTTTTATTTTATGTTTGTATTATGCCATTGAGATTTATAGTTGATTTTGATTCGTGCCATTTACTTTAAATTTTCCTATCCTTTTTACGCCTTCTGTAACTAAATAAGTAAGTATACTTACCCGAGATACCCTTTTCCTTTCCTCTTTTTTACGCATATAGATTTATTTGTTTAATTTTTGTATTTTTCAATTTGTAATGAACAGGTTCCTTAAGAATTGTATTTTTCTATATGTCCATTCAATGTTTTATACTTTTCTGATGGTAATCTTGAATCTATTTAATATCTACGTTATGTTTTCTTTATGTATCTGATTAGTTTAATAAATATTACTGTTTTTAATTTTGTGAAACTAATTTCAAGAAACATCAGCTTTCTTAATTATGAAGATTTTTTACTTTGTGCTATATAATCCGACCAGATTGGTAATAAAGCCAAATGCAGTGGAAATAATTTTCATTTCAGTCATATCATAACAGTCAATCATTTCA
Source organism: Tetropium fuscum (assembly GCA_964058915.1). Lineage (NCBI taxonomy): Eukaryota > Metazoa > Arthropoda > Insecta > Coleoptera > Cerambycidae > Tetropium > Tetropium fuscum. The sequence continues at coordinate 10,296 of CAXKVY010006602.1, read as the reverse complement.
TAACAGTCATTTCTGATCAGACTAAATTATATTCATATGTCACCCACATACTTAACGTACTATGTTGATAAGAAAAAGTTGCCATTTTGAAAAGAAAAATATTTAGGTCCAATGAAAAAAAATATTAAGGCGGGCTATATTTGCCTCCACTACCTTAAATATAATGACAAGTGACACATCATTCACAAATAATGAATTTTTATCGAAGAACACAAAAATAATATGACATTTCTAGTATTTCTAGACATTCACACATTTCAAGACATTCTATGAAAATTTCAGTTAGATATTTGCCCCCATTTGCCTCTAGGCCCACAAGCACCCCATGAAATCTCTGGTATAGATCTATGTAATCCACAGGACTATAAAAGAAGTAGGCCTATATATACCTCAAAACATATACTGCTGTAAGATAATGACCCAAAGTTACCGCATGTTTATATTTGATTTGTTGTTAATCATTAACCATCACCCGATTAACGATTAACCATAACTCGAGTATGCTATTAGTATACTAACAGCGATTCTCGATTAAGTATTTAAAATGAGGCTTGCCTAATTTAATATTCAAACCTGGAATTACCTTTATCCGGACTGCAAACCTCCTAACACGAAAATGGCATTTATATCCATTAGAGCAAAATCCATCGTATAAAAGTTATAAAAGAGACACTAACCGACTTGATGGAACGCCATTTTATAACACATAGTAAATATTTTCTCTTAAAGAACCCAAATTCTTATAAATTGATGAATTCCTCTCACGGGAAAGTCTGTCATTCATATTGTCACATTGAGATTGTTGCCGATGGTTGAATAGGGCATTCTCCCACATTCACAACTGACAGCATCCGGAGCAGGTTATCAACATGAAATTTATTGAGAAACTGAGGATATATTGTGTAGTTACTCGATATGAAAAAGGCCCTCACAAAATTCTCTAATCGCCTGGAAATACGAATCTCCTTTTCAATAGGGAGCGATATTACATTATTTCTAAAAGTACGAGTTAATTTGACTTTCGTAGGAGTGTTGGCTATCCATTTAAATACTTTCGCGACTGTGTAACTCGATGAGAGTACCATTATGTTTTGAAAATGCTATTCAAAGGTTTAAATTTCGCAGAAATGCGTACAAGTAATAATTAATTGAATAACAGACATTTGGCATCGCCGATTCTTTAACTGTTTCTATGTGAATTTTGGATAGAGAATCCAAAACAACAGTCAGATTTTGTCTATCAGGTAGTTTCTGAGATGTTGTCCTTTTTAAGAATAACATAAATTAATATTTTAACATATGTATTTGATCATATTAGTATTAATATTTGCTCAAACTCCCCTTAAAAAAATACAAAGATGCATTTATTTTAAGTATTATTACTGGGTCGTCAGCAGCGATTGTGAATGATATACCAAACATTCCCTAGGTCTAGGGAAAATCTGCAAAATATGCTGCGAAATCTCAACATCACATCTAGGGGTGCGAACAATCTCCCAGGGGCTAAGGCTCAATCCTCTAGAACAAATAATGGAGATACGCCATCTGGCACCATTTAGAATAGCTGCGGAATGAGAACATTATTTGCACTGCCAATGCAGATATCGGGAGAACTCTGGATGTGCCCTGGATATAATCCGGAATGGGCAGGAATATTCGAGAAGCTTCTAGAAACCTTAAAAAGGGTACTTGTTCGGCAAAATAAATTGTAATAAATTAAGTTAAAATTGTAATATTATATGGGATAAAATTGAAAATTGGTAGAAATGTTGAAGATAGAATAAGAATTACTAAACCGAACAGTTTCCACTCCCTATCTAGTATTCTTCATCCCTATTATTGGTGTGCATAAAATGTTGTTTACAGGGACACACTTCAAAGTACGTACGTTTTGGACTGTCAATAAAAAGGCGCCATTTACGCAAAGGCGCATCCTTTTGCGGAACTCGCTAGAGCTCGTTCCGCAGAAATCTGCTCGTTACACAAAATAGTACTTTTCCCAAGTGGTTACATAAATAGCTAATATAATAAGTTAATTGACTGATTTTAGAGATTGATTACATGTATTATTGAAAATGAAAGGTGGAAAGTAATACGCAAAATCGTGAATTAACAATCAGCTGTCGTCGTTGTGTGTGTGTATAAGTTTATCATGTATGTGTATCAGTTTATTTAACAAAATTATAATATATTTAGGTTTACCTATATGCAAGTTTCAAAAAAATCCTCCAACGTGATATCAGGCGTAATTTTAGATGGTGCACGAATTACGCGTTTTGCGGTAACAACTCTGTTTTTAAAAATTAACTATAAACTGTTTAATGAAAGAATTACAATGCTAATTTAAATACAGAGGACTTTATTGTTCTACAAACAAACAGCGAGTGACAATGGGATGTAAGGTACAATATATTTATATAATCTCGGTTGTGTATATCAGCGGTTTGATATACCATACGATAAGGGGACATTCATCTGCATAACTCCTCCAGGCCGAGATGAAGCAGCATTCTCCGGAATATGCGGAATAGTATTTTTCTTTTCTGGAACAGCTTCCTTTTCTTTGGGATTTCTTGAGGTCATGTTCTGATAACATTTTCTAACTCTAGGATATGACATATTTATATATTACAATCAATAAAATTATAGAGTACAGTAGTATTACAATAATTAAAATTACTACTTAAAGTATTTTCTTTTAATATGAGACAGTTTTGTTCAGCAATTTCGTCATTGAGTTTATTGATATCATCTACATTTATGTGACATATTTCTAAAAGTTTAAAGTCTATATTACGTTTTTCAATTTCCTTATTTTTAATGTCTGGCAAATAGCTATTTATATGCTTACCCTTTATTTCAGATTTATGCAATTGTATTTTATAATTCTTTATATAAATTGTACAGTATGGCTCTAATAAAAATGTAAAAGTACCATATTGTGTTAAGTATAAGTACCAAGTTGTGTTGATCTTAAATCATTATTACAATTAATTTTTGCTGTTTTATTTTGGAGAAATAATTACATGGATTTTTATATCGTTTAAAGTTATTATAGTTTAACTGCAATTAGCAGTTTGTTCTTTTAATACTGCTTGAATCTCACATATATTATTATTAATTACAAATGTTTCTGAAGTTTTACAAAAATAATTTTTGTTGCTGATTATAACATACATGGTTTAGCAAAAAGATTGTACGATTGATCGTAAAGTATTAGGTATTTGGATTTTGTGATTATTATCTTAAATTGGTTGTTAGAGATTAATGTGAGTAATGCCCATAAATGGAAAATGTTATAGACTTCATTGTTGATAAGGGGCAAGCACGAGCTGATAGCAAGTAAGAGCTGATTGTGAGTACTATGGAGTAATTCAATTGCTCGATTTTCGATGGAATAAATATCTTATTTTTTCATAAAATCTTCGATTTGGATGATACTATTTGTTATTATGAGTCCATTGGTTTCTAAAGTATTTGGAGATTTATTAAATACATTTATTGTTTGTTGCACGAGAGAAATCTAGTTACGGAATCATCAAAAACACGGTATATTGAAAATTCCCTAGATCTAGGGAAAAACTGCACAATCTGGCAATACCGCACACGACGATGTGGTAACATCGCATCTCGCAAAACACAACCCCCAAGGGGAAGTCTCAACCCTCTAGGACTTCAAATAACCGAGATACGCCCCTGGCCCTATTTAGAAAAGTTGTGGTGCAAGAATATGTGGACCCCCTGTAAAATCCTTGGAGACGCCTTGTATACAAACTAGAATGGGATGGAATAAATGAGAATAATCTAGAATGAGATGGAAGAAGTAAGAATAATCTAGAATAGGATGGAATAATCGAGACGCTTCTAGAACTTTCCAAAACATTGAAAATAGCATATAAGTGCCAGCTCATCGCGATATTGGTCAGTCTAGTTTAAACGCTCTTAGAGACCAAACCAAGTAATAAGTAATCGAAAGTGTTGAAGTAGTAATTTAAAATTGTAAACAGTTGTGACTTGTTTTATTTGGAAGTTAATAAAGTGTATTTGGATTCTGGACACTACTCACTTATTTTACGAATTCAGTGGCGTAACATTATGTATCTCGAAATAAGGTTATTAATCTACACTTTTTTACAAAATCTTAATGGTTAAACAATATTTTTTACTTTTTTAATTCGGTTTCCATTTAAAGTGTATTTTTAAACTATAATTTATTTTTTACCTTTTAGTTCGTTTTGCTATAAAAGCGTTCTTTTTAACTTTTTTGAACTAAAAAGCTTTGTATACAAACGCCTTGTATACAAACTAGAATGGGATGGAATAAATGAGAATAATCTAGAATGAGATGGAAGAAGTAAGAATAATCTAGAATAGGATGGAATAATCGAGACGCTTCTAGAACTTTCCAAAACATTGAAAATAGCATATAAGTGCCAGCTCATCGCGATATTGGTCAGTCTAGTTTAAACGCTCTTAGAGACCAGACCAAGTAATAAGTAATCGAAAGTGTTGAAGTAGTAATTTAAAATTGTAAACAGTTGTGACTTGTTTTATTTGGAAGTTAATAAAGTGTATTTGGATTCTGGACACTACTCACTTATTTTACGAATTCAGTGGCGTAACATTATGTATCTCGAAATAAGGTTATTAATCTACACTTTTTTACAAAATCTTAATGGTTAAACAATATTTTTTACTTTTTTAATTCGGTTTCCATTTAAAGTGTATTTTTAAACTATAATTTATTTTTTACCTTTTAGTTCGTTTTGCTATAAAAGCGTTCTTTTTAACTTTTTTGAACTAAAAAGCTTTAAAAAAGTTACGAGTTTTAAGTTAGTTAAAAATAGCTACTACAACTGCGATCAGGAAATTCTATATTTTAGCGATGCGCCAATGCGAGACACATTTTTTTTAAATCTGGCTTTTGAGGATCCTAGTGAGGACATTAGGACAAAGTTGTCAAATTATTGTATTGTCATCGGTCCTTGATAAGTGTGCAAAGTTTCAGTTTATTCTGACGTTTTGAAATGGGTGAAAATCTCGTTCAAAGATTCCGTTACATACAAACATACAGCGTTTATTAGCTTCACGCTAATAAAAGCATGTTAAAAACTGGGCAACAATACCTAATCTTCATAATAAACAATCATAAATGAAGACACATTAATGATATTGGAATATGCCACATAACGGTACATACTTATAGCTCCAGAGTTAGATCTCTCACTCAAATGCCCCTGTTTTAATTAATTCTAATTAGTAGTAGGTAACTAATCAATAGCCATAAATAGCTATTTAGCCCTATATGAGGCTTACGATTTCCACCACATACAGATGGGAAGCATTAAATATCCAATCTTCCACTTCGTTTCATCAAATCATTACAAAACATTTTGTATTCCAGCTACCATTCTTGCCTCGAACCTGGCTAATTAGTTCTAACAATACCCTTCAATATTGAGTTATTTTTAACAATACGTCTATATAGGGATCACGTAGGGTGAGAGGTTTTCAATTGTCGTTCTAGACGTTTACAATAAATTGCTTTGTCTCCTACACACATGAAAATTATTTACGAGAGCCATCTTGAAGGATTTCGCAAACATGTGTCTTAATGCAATTAGAGAGGGAGGCATTGACGTTCGGAGTTTCCCTATCCAGTAACGTCTTGATAAATTGCCTCGGAGCAGACCGTTACCGATTGGACTAATCAGCGTGGAATAAATTGCAAGAAAAAGTGTACGGCGGAACGAATGGTTGCAGACATCATCCAGTCTCGCGGTTCTGGCTGAAAGGCCCAACCGACAGGGCCATGCTTCTGGCGCTCTTACCTTTCTTCGCCGATGTGTATTACCGCCGGGGGTGTCATGTCGGGTATTTGAGGGATCCTTCCTGCCTCTCGCCGGGCTTTGCTAGAGCCCGGCTGCACTGCATTCAGGTTGGTATGTGAGGATGCTCATCCTGAACTACAATGCTCATTGTAGTTCAGGATGACGGAGCTCGCGAGCAAATTAGCTATCAGCTCGCTGGCTCAACGTCAGGAAAGATAAGGGTGTGTGGTTTGGCAAGGCAGTCGGCCTTGATGTCCACTGGATTGAGCTGTTTTAGTGTCTTCTCGATACGTTTTCTTTGGTCCTGTTCTTTTCTTCGGTGTCGTCGGATCGACGGGTTCTCTTGGTTCTCTACGACGACGTAGATCTTCTTGGCGTGGTCCTTGATCTTCTCCATGGCCGTCTTGTACTTCAGGTCCTTATACGGATGACCTCGTCGTGGACCTTGGGTATTCCCATGCCATGGATGCGCAGGTCAGCTGGGGGCGTAGGTCGGTCTTGTTGAGAGTCGTCTTATTCTTCAGGCTCAGCCTCTTGTCGTCGGCTAACATCGAGTACAGCAGGGCTCGGGTGAATTTTGCCTTTTTCGTAGTGGCATCTATATGGTCCTTCCACATCAGGGCTCGATCCAGGGTCACGCCAAGGTACTTGACGTTTTTCTCCCACGGAATGTTGAGGTCGTCCATGGTGATGTGTCCTGTTGGCCTCGGCTTGCGAACCCTCTGACAAAGCGACAAAGTTACTTTGTGAATCTTAATGGTTATGTGACGTTTTAGCCATTACACGATTAACATCGACAACATGAGTGTACATGAGGTAATATAATTCCAAATGTATCAATATCAAGATTTCCCCGTCTAACTTTAAAGCAATCGCGACGAACCCAGGACTATGAGATCATGTGTGTATATATGCAAGTATACATATTCTTGCCAACCCAAGACGCCCCCTTTGATTTTAACAACGTCCAATGTGGGAAAAACCCCAGTACAGTTACATTACTGTCAATAGCCTACTGATGACTAAGGACTAATGATATTTTATTTTCTATATGAAATTATTCTTCGTGTAACTAGGCCCGTTAGAAATAAATAAATATATCTTACATTCTAAAAAACATTATACTGATTAACTTTCCATAAACTATAACGCAAATGTTATAGTTTTGGGCATCGTCGGGTGGAATAATAAACATTTAGACCCTATCCCTAGACGGAGGCGCTAGGGAAAGTTTAGATAAACATTTGGTCGGTCTTCATAAGATGTTCACTCTAGGAACTCTGCATTGCGGAATGTACCACCAGAATTACAAATAATGTCCATACATTTGAAGTTGGTTTTTTTATTAAATTTATTTCTATAACCATTAAAAATTTAAAATGGAGAAACTGTGGCTGGTTATTTACGAAATAATTCTGTTACACAGGTAGTATATTTCTATAATATTCTAAAATAATATTTTTACGTGCCAATGTATTATTTGCAGATCAAGCTTCATGATCCCGTAAGGATTCAATCCAATAATTATACCCTTTGATGATAAGCATTGCTGGAATTTCTCGAATTACTCCAGTTTCTATTAATTACAACCATTTACAACAGGTACAAAGGACTCATAATTAAGACCATCAGGTAGGAGCTGGAATTGTGGTATTGTATAAATATACTTTATTCACCACCAAAAAGAATTTAAATAAATTTGCCAAAGAAACAGTAAGTAAAAATATGTGCAGGAAGGAGAACAATACTAAAATATTTGATATATAAATAATTTCTGTCAAATGCTGAAGAATAACTAACAAGAAGTGAACAAATTATAACATTAATCATAATTAATAACAAAGATGTGGTGTAACCAGTGAATTTGATTAAATTTAACTTTAACTTTAGCAGATATTCTCGCCCTTGGCCTTCTGACCTGAGGTGTGTGAGTTGTTCACTTCAAAATAAAGCCCTTCAAGTGTTAACATTGATGGGCTTTTAAAAGTACTAATGTCAACTTACGGGTCTGAAACGTTTACTGTTCAGACGAGTCAGAGACTGTTCAAAGAGTCAGACCATAGACTCATTGCTTATAGCGTCAACTTCGGAGTTTGAATAACTTCATTTGACCTCTGATTTATCTGATGAAAATGTATCTCTAATATACACTTTCTCTAGCAATAACTAATAATAATTATAACCAATAAGATTCCTTGGTAAGCTAAAAGTTATTTCTTTAAATGCTGCTGATTGATGATTTCCCTGACATGGCTACGGATAGCGACTATGCTAGGTGCAGCGAAAGACACCAAGATGGTAAATAATGGAAACTAATCTTAACCTAATATATTGCATATTTATAATATTCAATGAATCGTTAAACTCTTGAAGATAATTCGTAATAGGTATAATATAAATAATGCATCATCAAAATATGCCTAGCAATATTTAAAATGAGAAATTCTAGTGGCATAGTACCTACTAGCTGAATACCGTGATATGAACTGAAAACAAAAACTTAATTACTACTATGTTATTTATCATAGATGTAAATTTGTCTAATGGTTTAAAAGACAAAGAGAATCTCAGTGTACAAACGTAATATGCTTTCCCCCGGAGAATGGTACAAGGGTCTCCTCACATTAGTGAGGAAGCTAGAGGACTTTTTAACAGCCGGTAAGGGAAATTCATTTAGACCTTTATCTGTGCGATATTGAAACTTTATGTTAAATTTTCAAAGCCATAATTAGCAGTCATAACTTTCACTCTATTAAGCAAGACTTTTTACAACAAAAGTTTCCTGGAACAAGTTCTGAATTTCCGTTACAATTATGGAAATATTTTTTTAGAATATCCATTTTCGACGCCGAAAAGTTTTTGGTGTTAAAATGGCTCCGTGGTAATTTGTCGCACCAAGCTTTGGATTTAATAAAATTTGAGTGAATATCGTTATTTATTTTACATGCTTTGAATAGAGACGTCGCGTCGGTTGATTATAAAAAATACCTTTAATGCCATCTATTTACTCGATATGCCTACTGTGGAACGACTGATCATTAAAAAACAGAAAAGTTCTCTTTAATTTTGTGGATTAATTAATCCGTTCCTTTTTTCATAATACCAGCACCAGGTGATTGTTTCCATTTTTCTTCAGAAGAAGTCATATTGTACGTACACGTTTGTGTAGTTCCTACAAAACTGTGTCAATAAAGTGGTGAATAGTGAATGGAAGTTTATGAAATTTGCACAGTGTGCTGTTGAACACCGAATACTGCTGGTAAGATAGTCTTCAAAGATCAAAGTCTTACTTAAGTTTTACACAGACCTGCATTTTTCATATTTCGCTGGGTTTGAATAAATAATTAGTAAATGCTAAGTGAGGCCAGTTATATAAAAAGAAATAGTTTTTCTTACCTTTCTTAAGTGATAATGAAATAACGATACATAAAGCAATATATATCAAATCAAATACCCAGCATATAAATCCGCAGCTGTTGCCAGGTTTGTTTTATAGATCAAGATTTGAGACTACTTATTTGATATATTATTAGGTATATCTATTGCACACCATATCTACTCTAAAGTGTAAGTGTTGCAATAAGACGGCAGATGAACACAAAATGGTAACTTGTTATATATGTAAAGAATACTACTACCATCAGTATGTGGAGTTAAGTATCACAGAGACGCGTAATATCAAAACGAAACGAAATCTAACCTGGACATGCACCAGCTGTTCTGAATTAAGCGGTTACAATTATTTAAACAGCAATTATTTAAAAGCTGTGATTCTTGGGTTAAAGAAGGAAATTGAAGAGCTAAAGGCAATGTTACCTAAACAACCTACAGAAGTGCAATTTGATAGTTTTTGACTTAGCTGAAAACAATGAGCTACGAATACCGTTGGAAAGACAAGAATATGATAAGAATAAGGTAAGAGAAGTTATAAATTTTCTGTCACCAGAGGAGAATATTGAGGATATTAAACCCATCAGGCTCGGTAAATTTGACCCTACAAATACGACGCCAAGACCTCTCAAAATTAAATTAGATAGTGAGAAGGCTATTTATACTCTAATTAAGAAAGCAAGAAATCTTCAAAATAGTGACTCTTTCTCCAGCGTTAGTATTTTAGTGGATCGTACTCCGCGACAAATTGAACATTATCGGTGTCTAAAGAATGAGCTAAATAGAGGAGCGTCTGATGGTGAAACTAATCTCAGAATAAAACACATCAGAGGTGTGCCACAGATTATAATACAGTTAAACTGAATCCGCCCAGCAGATTAAAAACGTACCAGTGTTACGTTCAAAATGTTAGAGGTTTGAATTCCAAGGTGTTGGATTTTTATCCAGCTGCGGAATCCAGTGATTATGACTTTATTGCGTTGATTGAAACTTGGTTGGGTCAAGGTGTAAACAGTTCAGAACTATTCTAAGATAGATACTCCGTAATTCGAAGTGATCGTAAGTTTAATGAACT
>CAXKVY010006601.1:0-24475 GCA_964058915.1 Tetropium fuscum | reverse complement strand
TAGTTTGTGAGAATATAGGACAAGAAAACTGTTCGCGAGTCAGAAAAGTGTTTTTTTGGAGGCTGGTGTTTTTTTCTGACTATGGCATCAGAATTGTACCTTTAGAAAAAAAATTCAGTTGTTTATTAGAATAAGTATGTATTTTTTAAAGACAACAAAAATATTCCAATACAATTTCCTTACTAATTTACATATATACGATACACTTTACATAATATTTTAGTTAACATTATTATCATTCAACAGCAACATGCCTGGAATATTAGTTTGTTCTTCGGTTGTAGGTTTTGATACCAATTCTTCTGTTCTATTTCTTTTTCTTTGTGGAAAATAACCTTTGAGGTACTATCTTTTTGTTGTGAGGTACTCTGTCATCGGCACGTGACGGTTTTAGTTGAGCAAAATATTTGGTCTCTTCTACTTCTTCTACTACAGCTTCTAATTTAGCTTTAATTGATACAAAATATTTTTTTACAGTTTGAAGGTGCTGCTTAGACTTAATCATCTGGATTATATGATTCCATTCTAAATTTAATTCACTAATCTCTTCGTCTAAGGATTCATGGCACTCACTTTTATTTTTTGATATTTCTGCAGTTAAAAAAGTGATCTCTTCTGAAGTTGACGTGCTGTCAGTTTCATGTGATGCATTTATACTTAAATGCTGGCACAGTAAATGAATATGTTTGCACATATTCTATTTTATGCTATATGTAATGCTGACCTCGTCGGGTCGGCAGAAAATGTAGTATATAGGACTATTCAGAGTCCGTGGGACTACATTCGAAAGAAAAAACACCAGCAACAATCAACGGAATTTTATTCGGAAGCTTCTATGAGGATTACATCTTACAATAAGTCGGATGAATGATTAACACATGATTGATGATTAACAACAGGTACTAGATGGATAACTGATTATTGATAACTGCTCATGGCTGGATTACAGCATGATACAGACTGTTGCAGAATGTATGCGGGCGACCTAGTTACCGCATTATATAACGTTGTCTAGGTCAGTATGTATACATCCACAATAGTTGCATTAAGTTGGAGTTGATCTAATGAATGTCTTAGTCGGCAATTTTACTGAATATGTTATATGCGTGAACTAGTTTACTTTAGAATAATAACAAATAAGTATGATATTGAATAACAAATAAGATAGTGACAGCACGTGTGGCCATTATGGCACTACACATGTTTTGCATTCTTGGCATCTTAGCTTACAGTCGTCACATTTCTCAGAAATCCTCTGAACAGAATAGCTATTGGATCTATGTGATGACTGTATATATAAGCCAACCATCAATATCTTCAATTATGTGTCGATCAGAAATAGATTCACTATTTCTGTGGCGAGTCCGAAGATCAGCTAGTTTTCTGGTAATTTTTCCTTTATACAAAGTTATTATTCTATCCTATCGTATAAACGGCCTCTCACATTCTTCATTAGTGTGGATAGCATTTTATCTAATCTCTTTGAATTTTTACCATAGAAAATACACAAAATACCCATGATGAAATACAGTTGACATATTCATTTTGAAAATACCTTCCGAAATCCTGAGTAACTTGATCTTCTCTAAGTTGACTAACTACACTTACAAGCATTTTTCCAAATGCATTTTTGTCTGTCTCTTCCATTAAAGTTCTTGCAATTGGTAAGTTTCCACTTGTTTATCTTTATCTTTTATTTTTGACAAATTGTTTCGCCAAGCTTTATCCACAAGCCATGTACAAAAAAGTCTGTGAGTTGGGATCGACATAGTATTAATAAAGGCTTATAGAAACAATTCGCCATGTCCGACATAAAACATTAGGTTTCACAATCCACATTTTTCTTTGACACAGTAAAAAAATACTGAAAGAACATCTTGGTCGCAACGATTCGTAATTAAAAAGGCACAAGGAAAGCCCTGTCTTAAATCATAATGTAGTACTAATAATGTAACCGGTTCGAAATCATATTGATTTAAACCATGGCTATGTATAGATGGGAATTGTTTTTGGACCGTTCTTTGAAATATAAAAATAAAACCCTTTTTTTCCGAAACGTCCAAAAATAAACTACAAGGTAAGTCTTAATGACAAGCAAGTTATTAAAAGTAAAGTAAGTAAGTAGGGCACCACCAGTGATATTACAGGTCACTGGACCTAGTCCAGTCAGGGGAGCACTTGACTAAAAAGGGTGAGGGCTCGAGGGTCTTATTAATGAACTAACGGTAACAGTAACAATAAAAGATAGTGAAGTCTGGTCTTACCTTTAATCGCTATCGTCAACTCTTCCTGGAACTAAAGCAGATTAGTGGGGATTGGGAACATTAGGTAGGAAGTAATTGATAATAAAACCCAAACTTTTTGTATCATCAAACGACAAATATCTGCAATACGTCAAAATCCGTCTGTCATCTCCCCAAGCAGTCTTTTGTGTCTCTTAATTCATGTACCCACGCATTCTTTAAAGTCGTTGTGTCATACTTTTCTGAAATTCCCAATGTATTTAAGAACATCGTTTTGCAAATTTGTTTTTCTTCGTTTGCTATCTTAAAATAATAATTTCGCGTTTCTTTTCTCCTAGACATCTCAACAGTCGCTTGTTTTTTTAACGGTTCTCACAACGCGCAATAAAGTCCCATCGCCTTGCATGGTCACCCAGGGATCAGAATTCGTTAAAAAATAACAAACGTAAATCCTCATTGATAGTATCGCGACACTTCTGTCTACAAGATATTTTACAATATTCGCCAATACTTTTCGCAGCAATTAATTTTCTTACCTATTATCATGTTCAATGCCATTATTCACGTCTTTCTTAGCTTTGACGTCTATCCAGCCATTTATGTTTCTAGAACGCTTTTCACCTATATTAGTTTTGGGTGTCATTTTGCGGTTTTTATGTTTGTTTGTACATTTTATGTTTGTTTGTTTATCTTACTAGATGCTCATCAGAATCTGGAGATCTCAGCAAATTCTATTAACAGCAAAATTTATCTTAAAAGATCATCTAATTCAGTCACCTCCTCTTCCACTCCATATCTAAACAATTAATAATATCAGAACAAAATTATATTGATTTTGGATCTACTAACAAAGAATACACCAATAAAGGTAATTTAAGAAAGACACTATCACTTCATAAAATTAAACAAAACTACCATTGAATTCGTTCTCCTTTTCTTTTCCTGAAATCTTTGTACTAGAAGATTAACCCTGTCTCGTAGGCTTTTTTCCTTAAAGCCTTGCCTGTTGCCCTTTCAATATTTTTTTTAATAAGACTCCACCTAGACCGATGTTCAAAAGGGCCAACCACCTCCCTAAGAAGAAACAGGTCGTCGTCCTCTGTATAAAACAGTCTTTTTCGTTTTAATGTTTCATCAATTGTCTGTTGCAATTATTAATTATTCCACAATGGAAAGTGATTCATTTAAAAAAATAAAACAGCATTATTAGCTTCTAATTTTCAGCTTCTAATTTAGCTTTAATTGATACAAAATATTTTTTTACAGTTTGAAGGTGCTGCTTAGACTTAATCATCTGGATTATATGATTCCATTCTAAATTTAATTCACTAATCTCTTCGTCTAAGGATTCATGGCACTCACTTTTATTTTTTGATATTTCTGCAGTTAAAAAAGTGATCTCTTCTGAAGTTGACGTGCTGTCAGTTTCATGTGATGCATTTATACTTAAATGCTGGCACAGTAAATGAATATGTTTGCACATATTCTATTTTATGCTATATGTAATGCTGACCTCGTCGGGTCGGCAGAAAATGTAGTATATAGGACTATTCAGAGTCCGTGGGACTACATTCGAAAGAAAAAACACCAGCAACAATCAACAATGTTTATTCGGAAGCTTCTATGAGGATTACATCTTACAATAAGTCGGATGAATGATTAACACATGATTGATGATTAACAACAGGTACTAGATGGATAACTGATTATTGATAACTGCTCATGGCTGGATTACAGCATGATACAGACTGTTGCAGAATGTATGCGGGCGACCTAGTTACCGCATTATATAACGTTGTCTAGGTCAGTATGTATACATCCACAATAGTTGCATTAAGTTGGAGTTGATCTAATGAATGTCTTAGTCGGCAATTTTACTGAATATGTTATATGCGTGAACTAGTTTACTTTAGAATAATAACAAATAAGTATGATATTGAATAACAAATAAGATAGTGACAGCACGTGTGGCCATTATGGCACTACACATGTTTTGCATTCTTGGCATCTTAGCTTACAGTCGTCACATTTCTCAGAAATCCTCTGAACAGAATAGCTATTGGATCTATGTGATGACTGTATATATAAGCCAACCATCAATATCTTCAATTATGTGTCGATCAGAAATAGATTCACTATTTCTGTGGCGAGTCCGAAGATCAGCTAGTTTTCTGGTAATTTTTCCTTTATACAAAGTTATTATTCTATCCTATCGTATAAACGGCCTCTCACATTCTTCATTAGTGTGGATAGCATTTTATCTAATCTCTTTGAATTTTTACCATAGAAAATACACAAAATACCCATGATGAAATACAGTTGACATATTCATTTTGAAAATACCTTCCGAAATCCTGAGTAACTTGATCTTCTCTAAGTTGACTAACTACACTTACAAGCATTTTTCCAAATGCATTTTTGTCTGTCTCTTCCATTAAAGTTCTTGCAATTGGTAAGTTTCCACTTGTTTATCTTTATCTTTTATTTTTGACAAATTGTTTCGCCAAGCTTTATCCACAAGCCATGTACAAAAAAGTCTGTGAGTTGGGATCGACATAGTATTAATAAAGGCTTATAGAAACAATTCGCCATGTCCGACATAAAACATTAGGTTTCACAATCCACATTTTTCTTTGACACAGTAAAAAAATACTGAAAGAACATCTTGGTCGCAACGATTCGTAATTAAAAAGGCACAAGGAAAGCCCTGTCTTAAATCATAATGTAGTACTAATAATGTAACCGGTTCGAAATCATATTGATTTAAACCATGGCTATGTATAGATGGGAATTGTTTTTGGACCGTTCTTTGAAATATAAAAATAAAACCCTTTTTTTCCGAAACGTCCAAAAATAAACTACAAGGTAAGTCTTAATGACAAGCAAGTTATTAAAAGTAAAGTAAGTAAGTAGGGCACCACCAGTGATATTACAGGTCACTGGACCTAGTCCAGTCAGGGGAGCACTTGACTAAAAAGGGTGAGGGCTCGAGGGTCTTATTAATGAACTAACGGTAACAGTAACAATAAAAGATAGTGAAGTCTGGTCTTACCTTTAATCGCTATCGTCAACTCTTCCTGGAACTAAAGCAGATTAGTGGGGATTGGGAACATTAGGTAGGAAGTAATTGATAATAAAACCCAAACTTTTTGTATCATCAAACGACAAATATCTGCAATACGTCAAAATCCGTCTGTCATCTCCCCAAGCAGTCTTTTGTGTCTCTTAATTCATGTACCCACGCATTCTTTAAAGTCGTTGTGTCATACTTTTCTGAAATTCCCAATGTATTTAAGAACATCGTTTTGCAAATTTGTTTTTCTTCGTTTGCTATCTTAAAATAATAATTTCGCGTTTCTTTTCTCCTAGACATCTCAACAGTCGCTTGTTTTTTTAACGGTTCTCACAACGCGCAATAAAGTCCCATCGCCTTGCATGGTCACCCAGGGATCAGAATTCGTTAAAAAATAACAAACGTAAATCCTCATTGATAGTATCGCGACACTTCTGTCTACAAGATATTTTACAATATTCGCCAATACTTTTCGCAGCAATTAATTTTCTTACCTATTATCATGTTCAATGCCATTATTCACGTCTTTCTTAGCTTTGACGTCTATCCAGCCATTTATGTTTCTAGAACGCTTTTCACCTATATTAGTTTTGGGTGTCATTTTGCGGTTTTTATGTTTGTTTGTACATTTTATGTTTGTTTGTTTATCTTACTAGATGCTCATCAGAATCTGGAGATCTCAGCAAATTCTATTAACAGCAAAATTTATCTTAAAAGATCATCTAATTCAGTCACCTCCTCTTCCACTCCATATCTAAACAATTAATAATATCAGAACAAAATTATATTGATTTTGGATCTACTAACAAAGAATACACCAATAAAGGTAATTTAAGAAAGACACTATCACTTCATAAAATTAAACAAAACTGCCATTGAATTCGTTCTCCTTTTCTTTTCCTGAAATCTTTGTACTAGAAGATTAACCCTGTCTCGTAGGCTTTTTTCCTTAAAGCCTTGCCTGTTGCCCTTTCAATATTTTTTTTAATAAGACTCCACCTAGACCGATGTTCAAAAGGGCCAACCACCTCCCTAAGAAGAAACAGGTCGTCGTCCTCTGTATAAAACAGTCTTTTTCGTTTAAATGTTTCATCAATTGTCTGTTGCAATTATTAATTATTCCACAATGGAAAGTGATTCATTTAAAAAAATAAAACAGCATTATTAGGATATGTTCACTGAAATGGTTGACAGTTTACTTGATACGATCACAGCACAGAAATAAAACATTTCTGTTGATACGATACGAATATAGTTAAGATACGGAAACCGTAACGATACGAAGCTCGTATCGGATCTGGATCGCCGCGCCGTATCCTTTCAATTTCCGTATTTCTTAATAACCTATACCTATATTCATTGTCTAACTCGGTTATAAAGTTAATTGTTAAAAAGTAATAAAACAAGAGGGACAACACAAATCCATTATATCTGAATGTTGATATATCCGACGAACGTTGTTGTACGAACGTATAAACGTCCCGCTGCTTAAACTAAGTTCTTGTCTCTAGTCTTCATGATTTCATAACATACAAATTGTAGGTTATGTGCACATTCATTGGATGTGCACATTATGTGGATTGGTGTAGTACTAATTTGATTCGTATGGTTTATAACTATGACGTAACGGCCAGCTTCCAAGATTTGGATAGTATATAACTGTACGGTATTAGTTTGTGCTTCAGCGCCGTATTCCCCTTTTATTTTTTTTTAAATATAACATTTATTATTGTAGGTCCAGAAAGGGAGATGCTTTCCCTATTTTAAGTAAACATTAAAATATGGATAACGGAAAGAAATGGATAATGCTCATAACCAAAAACTCACACTACCCTAGTTAGAAAAGGTTGTGCCACGAAACTGCAACGCTTAAAGAACTGTCCGTGTCAACAATTTATTGGTAAAAAAAAGTTATAGAAAATTAATTTATCTAAAAGTCTGCGACTCTAATCTATATATTATTTATCTTTTGTAGATTAGCCGCTAGGACCTAGCTGTGATATTCTTAGTTGTGCATTCTAATATTTAGTTTATATTTAAAGATATGAATTCAATAAATCCATGAACTGTGGAGACATTTTCTGAAAGTAAAAAAATGCCCCACCACAAGACAATCTTGGTAGCTGCGTGAAACTAAATTTGAAAAATGTTCTATCGACTTTACAGACTTATACGCTTTTACAATACTGTCGGAAGTTTTAATTTGTCTGTTATTAAAAGACTATACTTTTGAAATATCTACAACTTTAAAATCTGCTGTAACCTAGGAAATTAACGATACAATTGTCTAATTTCGGAAATTTTTTTACTAGGGGCATGAGGCAGAAATATTCTCCTGTTCGTGGTTTTATAACAGTTTGTGGTTTTATTAAAAACAATGTAAAATATGTCGTTTTCTCTGACCGGCGTGAACACACTTGACGCGTTCTTTCGATCATCATGAACAGGAGGAGACGGCCTTTCTAAGATGCCGCCGAAGAGCGATTCCACTTCCGCGGTAGCAGGCACAATGGGTTCTTCATAAAGAGGTCTCCCCGAAAGGACCGTGTCCGCAAGGAAGTCACCTTTCTGCAGAGACCCTGAGCCTTCTTGAATTCGGAAGCTCGTTCCCCACCCCCGGTCTTGGACTGACCGTAAAGATGTTTGGGGGCTTGTTTGCCTCCATTATTACGACGCACTCGGTCGTGGGGCCCTCTTGATGGTAGGGTAGCCAGCCACTCGTCAATACAACGAGTTAGTTCCGGCAGGCTACCCGTGAGGGCCACAGTGACGAGCCTGTGGAAGGTATGTTCTTGTGAACTTGGACGGAATCCGCTAAAATGTCATTGAAGAGCGGTGGTATGTTGTTCCGCTCTTCAGGGACGCGGACGTCCGATGCTATGATAATCAGGGCCTATTATCATCGCACTGGAGGCGGAGCTAGATCAGGCTCGTACTTCGGAGGGTACATTTTGTTCCAAGTCAAGTACTTGTTCCAAGTTGGGCGGTTTTACGGTATATCTGATTCTTGTATTTCATATGATTGATTTTGCTTTATTATATCTGAGATACAAAATATTACTTCTGAAATTATTTTAAAATTAAAAACGTCATCTGGCTGTGTTGTCTGTATATTTGATTCCTCAAATATGTCTGTTGAATATTTAAATTAGGATGCGTTTTATTCGATTTGTACCTTACCCTTTTGTTTGGCCGTAAGATTGTCCGAGTATAATAGTTTGATGTATTTGGTATATTTGGGTTTGACTTAGGGAGGTTAATTTTTTGGGAAATGCTGTCCAGAACAGATCGACGTCATGGGACAATATTGATGCATATGTGTTTCTTGGAGTTTTGTCCGATGCATCTTGGTACGAGATATTTGTCTGTGAGAAGTTTTTTAATATTTAGTTGCCTTTAGCTGGACATATAGATTTATTTTTATAGTATAATGATTTCCTGAGCAATGAGAACATTTTGGTACTAATATTTCTTCACATTCTTGTATAGGGTGATTGCTTTTACACCGTAAGCACCTTACTGTACTACGGCACTGTTTACCTATATGTCCATATCTAAAACAATTGTTACATAGCATAACTCTTCGTACATATACCTCGACTGGAAATATTACGTGATTTATTGTTATGTATTTACGGAGAATTTGGGATCTAAAACTAACTAATATAGTTTTAGTGGGTCTTATTTTTGTGGTATGTCCGGTTGTGTAATTTTGATATTCATACGTTTAACAAAGTCGACTGTAAACTTGCAATGCATATCGTATTGTTTTATTCTTTCCTTTATAGATCGCTCTTAATACTCCAAATCTATACCTTTTGTTACTCCCTGCCTATAAAAAATAAGTTTTAAAAAATAAGGGGTGTAAGCTTCTAAATTATGTTGTTTTAAAATAGTTGACTGAATTAGAGTATTTGCTGACCTTTGATCTTTAAAAACTACATTTATTCTATTTTTTCCTATGGAGTCTATTTTCGTTCTATTTTTTTATTCGTTTATCTAGTTCTTGGTGTGTATTAAGTATAATTTCGCCCACTTTAAGAGCGCTTAGTTTTCCCGTATAATTAATAGAATTATTTTATATGTACGTTTTTGTGAAGTTTCTTGATTATATTATATTGTAGACTGTTTTTTCTCGTTTAAGGTTTGTTTATTTACCTTATCCTTATTTATATCCCCAGTATTGTCAGATTTGGAATTACTTATGTTATTCTTGGTGATTATATCCTTATTAATATTAGCTAATATTCTACTTACCGTGTCCGTCCTATTTTGCTTATCTTTTGGTGGATATAATATGTTACCTGGCATGCCTAAATCTTCGGTGCATTCTATGTGGTCGTTGTGTAATAATTCTGCTGACGCTGTAATAGCTAAGGCTGTTGCTGTTAATCCAGGGTCCGGAGGAGAGTTTCCTCCACTGTCTGATTCCATTTCACTAAACACTTGATGAATTTATTATCACTTTATATTCACTCGCGCCGTACTACTATTCGATACGTCTGATTATATAAATAGTAGACTAGGTTTGTGTATTCTAAGAATCAAATTCTTAGAATACACAAAACATCAGTTCCGTCAAAAACTGTTGTTTATGACATCAGTTCCGTAAAAAACTTATGTCATAAAACGTCACTGCAAGTGGTGGAGTATTAATATTTTAAATTCAAGTATAAATGATCAATGAAACAGGACGTACACCACTGTGAAGATCCTCAATGAAGGTGAAAGAACTTGTACAACTTCTAAGTGGTTCGTTTCCGTGTGTATGTCCAGATATAGGACTGGTAAGTGTATCTTCCTTATTATTCGTCTATTTGCTTATTTGTCTATGTAATGAAATTCTACAAACCCAAGATTACTTTTCACAAATATATATATATATATATATATATATATATATATATATATATATATATATATATATATATATATATATATATATATATATATATATATATATATATATATATATATATATATATATATACACTTGGGTGCAAAACAATCGACTTAGATACATGTTCGAGATTTAAGAGAATATGTATCCACTCCGATGGCATTCCAAGTAAAATTTAATATACTATCTGAAAGCTTAAAAACCAAGGTTTCAAATGATATCACTTTGATTAGAATCGGACCTGTTCTGACAAAGTTATAGGCCTAAGAACATGTGGAATACAAATTATTTCAAGGGAAATGGTGATTATGCAACGAAAAAGAAATGAAATCCTCAGTTAAAATTAATTTAATGATTATTTCAATACATGGTATTGCCACCCCTACTCCTAATTACACTTTTCAAGCGATTACGCATGGATCTGATAACTTTTATTATGCGTTCTTGAGGTATTGCTTCCCACTCTGCAATCAGCGCAGCTCTCAGTTCTATCGCGCTTTCTGGTGCAGGATTTCTGGCCCGGACTGTTCGCTTAAGCTCATCCCATACATGCTCGACTGGATTTAAGTTGGGGCTCATTGGAGGCCAGTCCATTTTCGGTATACCGACTGTGCCAGGTAGGCAGTGGTCACTCGCGCGGTGTGGCATCGCGCATTATCGTGCATTAGCATGAAGTCCTCACCAACAAACCCCGCATAGGGAACAACATGTTCCTCCAGAATGTCCCTGATGTAGCGGTCCGCTAAACACCCTCCGCGTCCTCCACCGGGCACGAAAACAACTCGGTTTTTCCGTGCATGAAAATGCCCACCCAGAACACGCATGAGCCACCTCCATATGCGACAGTTTCTTGAATACAGCATTGAGCAAATCGCTCTCCTGGCCTTTTATAGACTCGACGTCTTCTATCGTTGCCGTGTAGGCACATTCTGAACTCGTCGGTAAATAATATCTGACTCCATTGACCGAGGTCCCAACCGAGATGTGCGCGAGCAAATTGCAGTCGTCATTGCTTTTGGACTGCCGTCAGCTTGGGACCCGTAGCTACCCTTTTGGGGGTCAGGTTGGCTGCCTTCAGTCTTCTTCTAACTGTCCAAGCGCTGACGACCACACCTCTAACCTCCGTCAGTTGTTGCTTGAGGTCAACGCTAGTCATATGTCGATTTTTAAGGGATCTTGAGACGATAAATCGGTCGTCTCATTCTGTTGTGACTCGCCTACGGCTGTCTGCTTCCCTGCGAACGTAGCCACCAGTTTCCCGGTACCGACGATACCCTCTTGACACGGCTGATTGACTCAAATTTAGTCGAATTGCCACGGCCCACAGTGGTCATTTTTTAAAATCTAGGTGGAAATTAATACTATACATGAGCACCTCTCTGTCTAATAATAATAAAATTTACTATTATCATTTAGACTGATGAATATAGTCAATATACATATAATTTTGATATTTTAATTGTTCTACAAATTGATCAGTTTAATTAAAACTCAAATTAAAAGATACGAGACAATGATTATCATGCGAAAAGTTCCCACCCTATACTTTCATTTATTTATTTTTAGAGTTAAAAAGGTTTCCAAGAAAAGGATTAGTAGGCGTTTTATTATAGGTTCCTGTACTGTTCAAGAGAAATACACAGAGTGTTTCATAAAAGCGTACTAGACTAAACTTAAACGTTTTTTTATATGTTTTTTTAATGAAAAATAATGATTTTAATTTTTTAATAAATAGACATCTTATATTTTCTTATGTTTTTGAAACCTACATTTCATGGTGAATACCATGATACATATTATATATTTATTTATATTTATTTATATTATATTTTGTTATATATTTTCATTACCTATTACTTTGGGAGATATATGATGTTAAATTATTGAAATAAATTTTTATGAAATATTCGGTATAATTCCTTTAAAAAATAGTACAATGAGAAAGTACAATAAACCCTAGAAATCCTTTTTAGTTTTAAAAATAAACAAGAAAAATGGGTCGGGAGCTTTTGCGTGATTACTCTGTACCTACTCACGTTAAAAATATATATGAGATTCAGCTTACTTTTTATTACAAGTAGAATTTATCACAAAAAAAAACATTATTACTGTAGAAAAGTATAATTCAAACTCTTGCTCAGCACAACTTTGAGGTCATGGATAGGGTTAATAAAACGTGTCTAATTTTTGGAAAAAATTAAATATACAAATAAAAAACAAAACTTACGTAACAGACAACAACAAATAATAACAGAAAAATATTAACAAGTTATTTCTCTTAATTAATGTGTTATTGAATTAATTAATTTTCATGAGATTCACAACCCCAAGATCAATGCCGCGATCCACGCTATAGTTTAATGATTATTCATCATCGTCTTCTTCTATATCATCGTTATTATCTAAAGAATTTTTAGATAAGTGAGGCTCTCTGAGCAATCGTAGCACATCTTCAACTAAAGGTTCTTTGTTGGAACGAGTACCCACACATTTAGATAATGATGAAATATAAGGATCAGACGATAACAAGAGCCCACAAAACACATCCTTCATTGTCTTATCTCTGGAAAACTTCCTAGAATGATGCTCTGGGTATCTTCTGAAATTTTTATTACGAGATTCCAGAGCCTCCTCTGAGAACATTCCTATAGGAAGAGGTGCAGATTTTACGATTTCAGGTCAGTGAACTAGTATTCTGTGAATACTCGAAGGCATATTGTACCATGGATAAAGTTCCACAAACATTACCGCTGTACCTTTGCAATACTCAGCAAATGCCTCAGAATTTACTTCATATCCAGAACACATTGTTGTAAGGATTACGTATAGACGTTTCAGAAACTCTTCGTTCATCCCTGTAATAGTATTAATTAAATTTATAAACGGATTATAAACCGATAATACAAAAAATGGTAGTTTTGAAAATTAAAAGGAAATGAAAAAAATACCTGTTATTGATGCTGTGACCTGATATTTACGGAAGAATATTCGGGCTGTATTCCCATCATTAGTTGTGCCATAACCCTGCTTTGGAATATCGACCAACAAAGACAACTTTTCTCTTAGCTTTTTAATTATTTCTTCTTTTCGTTCTTTTACAATCTTTTTTTCGTTCTCGCTCCGTATCTGCCATTTTTTTAACACCAGCCTATAAGAAATATGGAGACAACACTCTAAACATCGTATCCAAGCATGGAGAGTGGAGATCCCATAATCGTACAATGTTTCGTCTGGTGGAAGAGTCATTATTAGTTCTAAGTTATTCATAATTTTTGGTGTTGCACCATAAATGCCACAAGTTTGCGTTGAAGATTTAGAAATCACACCAAACATCTTTACATCTATCATGGTCATTTTAAAGGAATGGTTAATAATTATTACACCTTCTTCAACAAAACATTCAGTTGGTTTAATATTTTCGATCTGGCTTTTTATATTTTCAATTTCATTCTTTGATAGTTCTGTTGTTTCCTTTTCAAAGATCAATTTTATTGGTCTGCAAAACCGGGTAGAGGATGGTCGAAGATTTTGCCAGAATATACTATTATTCTCTGCAACCATTTGCAGTGGAACTAAACATGGAAAACAAACTGGAATCATTTTTTGAAGAAATATTTTCATCGCTAAATTGCTGCTTGTAGGTAGAGTGTCCAGCACTGCCATCACATCCCCATTTATATATAAGATTGAATTTATTTGACAAATTTAATGGAAAAGTAGAAACAACAGGTTTTTCCGACTCGACAATTCTCTTTGCCGTGTGATTGACCAGTTCTTGCAGATTTACTTCCGCGGATATATCTGATTAAAATAGAATCTTCAGCTGGAAAGCATTTTTTCTTAGCATCAAGAAGAATATTATAGTTAGGGTAAATGTTAGCATGTCGGTTTTTCGCTCCCTGCTGCATTAAAATATAAGATTTTTTCGTGAAACGCCCATCAACGTAAAGGGCAAGAGCTTCCTCAGGGGTATATTTAAGAGGCTTATAAGTTGGAGCATTAAATGCTTTTTTGATTTTGGTAGCTCTCTCTGGTGAACATTCTGAGACTTCCTGAACTATTTTTGACGCATTTCTACGGCCTAACAACTCAAGACTTTTTCGAGTTGCAAACGACAGCTCCTCAGCAGAATAAGTCTCCAACAAGGGCATTATCTTCTGTTTTTTGCGTTTATCACAAAGATCCATGAAAAATTTAGAGGGTCTACCTTTGCTGGGACCTGGTTCTTGTAGATCTGCTTTAAAAAACTCTATATTTACGTTCAGCCAGTTATGATGTCTATTTTCAAAAACTGTCTGAGTGCGATTGAAACGGCTTAACGATAAAAACGCTATCGGAACAAACATGCATAAACACCATAATCTGCAGCCCTTTAAATTATTTTTTTTTGGGCAAATATGATTATTTTATGGCAATTTTGTTATAGCATAATTTTTGTATGTACATGTTTTCAGAAACAATATTGTTTTATATAAAGTAAATACTTACCTTTAGTTTGTATACTGTACAATCACAATTTGTAAAATCTTAACAGGATTGCTATAACGAACAGTGCAAATTCACTAATAAATGTCACTGAACTGACACACCGCTCATATTGAATATTTTACAGACTTTTGTTTATTGTCATAGCAGCGGTGTATAAGGTATCACGATTTTTACGTAAAAATGGTTTCATATAATGTTTCTTTTTTTAATAAGACCACAGAAATTATATAATTTGACAAATATTTTCGAGATTTTTTTCCACCTATAATTTAAAAAGTGACCTCTGTGCGGCCCTCTGACTGACGCCCTCTCTCGACAATGCCACTACTTGGGCTGCTTCAGCGGCTGTGGTATCCATTTTTTTGCATCAACACTCGGGCATATACCCATATGTCAAATTTGCATAAGCGACTGAGACGATTTACCGAATTGGAAGCGTACTGTAGGGCGAGTCGCAGTCGCAGTCGCTGGGCGAGCATGTTGGAATATGCAATAATCGTAACAACCCGTTCGTGTAACATATTTTGTGAACGCCTCATCCAATTAATGCAAGAGTAACAGTTTTTTAAAGCTCAATGACAAAGGTAGTACACGCATGTCTTATGTTTTTATTTTCCTTTTTTTAGACTGAAGCAGGAGACGGAAATGCGTGTGCAAATAGTGAGTCGATTGTTTTGCACTCAAGTGTATATATATATATATATATATATATATATATATATATATATATATATATATATATATATATATATATATATATATATATATATATATATATATATATATATATATATATATATATGTGAAAAGTAATCTTGGGTTTGTGGCATTTCATTACATAGAGAAATAAGCAAATAGACGAATCTTACAAAATAAGGCTCTGAGGGTTACTGAGCAGTAACTGACCTCCCAAAATACACTAGAATTAATAATCTACTAAACTACACAGGCACACCAAGGGTCTGTGATTTTGACACTGTGTCCAAATTTTAAGATAAACCTTCATAATCTAGATAACCCTAGTTTAGATAATGCTCGTACAGTTAAATTCATTGAACACCCCAAATTCCCGGCTTTAAACTACTACTATAGCAACCCACCATAACAACCACCAGTGTCGTAGCTGGGAACTATGGCGCCCAGGGCAAGCATCATAATTTTGCGCCCCCACCCTCCCTAATGAACCTCCCCTCCCTAATAAAATAATATCCCCACCCTCCCTAATAAAATAATATCTAGCATCACTGTGACGTATTCAAAATTTAGATATTCCTAATCCACTCAATGTACTAGTCCACTCAATGAACTCTATATGGGGTAAAACTGGTAGAAGTTTGTAAAGTTCCTCACGACTCGCCCTGTATATATTTGATTAAATGTTTTACTGGTTTCAAAAATCAATATGTAATATCTGTACCTATTTAAGAAGAGTAAAGAAACACTCTTTTATTGCACATATATTTATTACAAAAGTTAAAACAGTCAATTACAGTTAAATTACAGTCAAACTGTTAAAAGCAAACATCAATCACTTTTTAAAAATAACCGCAATGTAGAAATAAAATAAAACAATGTAGAAAGAAAAAAAAATAAATTTGCTATGGAAAAGTCAAGAAAACTAGAATGCAACTTTTCTTGACTTTTCTATAGCAAATTTTTCTATAATGTCATCGTAATTAGTTGTTTCTGCCGTTTCATACTCTATTGACATTATGGCTAAATTTGTCAAACGCTCTTGCCCTATTTGCGATCTTAAGTACGTTTTTACAAGTTTCAGCTTGCTAAAAGATCTCTCGCAAGACGCGGAGGTAACCGGTAACGTTAGTGCTAAACGGAGACATATTTCTAAATTGGGATAATTAGACGATAAGCCATATTCATGCATAAAATTTAACACAGTTATTAAGTTAGCCTCTTTTAGGTTGGGTATTAAAGAACAAGCTTGATATTTAAAACTCTCGATCTCTCTCAAGATCATCTTTATATTTTAGTGCCAAATCAGCTGCTGCCTTTTTAAGGCATTCAGTAGGTTTTTCAAAAAGCGAGAGTCCTGTTAGAAAACTAAAATCCGAGGCTACGTGTGACAAAGTCTCAAATCTCCACTCCATCTGCGAAATTAACGTATCAAGAACCTTATACAGTTGGATTTTAAATTTCTTCAAGTCTGTAAAACACTGAGCTTCATCATCGGCCTTCTCATCGAAATTTTTTTTTATTTTCCGTTTTCTTTTTTCTGGAAATTCTTGTGTTATATTAATCTGCTGGCAGAGATCCTTTGCGGCGTCTATAGCTTTGTCAATTCCATTTTCTCTAAATTTTTTTAAATACTGAAGGAGACCATCAATATGTTTAGCTGCCCTTTCGATTGACTGTGTTTTATATTGTAAAATGCTGTTTACCTTGTCGATATTACTAAGAATTTGATTCCACACACTTAACAGACAAATGAATTGAAAATCAATTAGTTTTATCAAATTCTTGGCAGAAGATACAGAGTCTGTGGAATAGGTTATTTCATCTGTTCCTTCAGAAATCACATGTAGGGCTTTTACGACTTCTGGTAATTGAGAAATCAAGGAGTTAACTGACTGATACTTTGATGACCATCTGGTTTCAGAATGACCTTTTAGAGTCAACTTCAAATTTGACAAAACTTCCCAACGTTGTGTTGACCCCGAAAAGAAAGTAAATATATGTTGCAACGTGCCAAAGAATGTTACCATTTCTGATGTTACAAGAGCTGCATGCACCCCAATTAGATTTAAAGAATGAGCTGCACATGGTAAAAATGTTGCATACTCGTTCTGTTGCAAAATTAGTGCTTGTACTCCACCATATATGACAGCCATGTTGGCACCATTATCGTAGGCTTGCCCCCGGCAATCTGATAGTTGTAAGCCATCATTCTTTATTTTTGTCATAATTTCATCTGCAAGACCACTTCCAGTTTTTTTATTTGTTTGAATAAAATCGATGAAACTTTCTTCAACTGAACATTTACCGTCCTCAATTAGCACATATCTTATTATTTGAGCCATCTGCTCCGTGTGGGCGACGTCCGGAGTGCAGTCGAACGATATAGAGTAGTACTTCGCTTTTTTAATTTTTGAAATAATGGTGTCCTTAACACTAGATCCTAGCAACTTAATAAACTCAGTTTGACTACTAGGGGACAAATATGAAACAGAACCTTTAGTAATAGAGGAAATATGTGCGGCAACTTGAGTATTGTATTTACTTAATAATTCCAGTGCACTTAAAAAAATTCCCGATTTCCGATGACCAATCTGTTCAATTTTACCCCTAAGAGCTAAGTTGTTCTTTGCACAAAATAATATGACGTCCAAAATTACCTTCAGAAAGTATCTCCACTTTTCTCTTTCCGTTAAAATTATACGTTCCATATCATCGTTTATCGCTACCCCTTTCTTTAGACGAATTTCCAATTCTTTCCATGATACAAAGCATTTTCGATGTTCTATAGAATTCTCGTGTTCACCGACTCTTGGGTTTAAGTGTTTCCAATCACAAAAACCCTGTTTTGCACTTGAAAAAATGGACGGTTTTTTCGTAAACAGTAAACACGGGAAACAAAATAGTGCTTCATTTTTTTCACTGTAAATCAACCATGTTCGGTCTACTTTTTCATTATTTGGCAGGGTTTTCTTAAACCATTCGGCAGTAAAAATACGTCCGTCGTCTTTTACGGATAACCTGAAATCGCAGTCTTTTCCTTGACTTGGACCTTTTTCAACTAGGCAACACCTAAGCTTATCATCTATATTTGGCCACGACTTTGGATCGTTATAATTTATTACAGAAGCTAAGGCGGATAAATGACTAGTATTTTGTTCTTCAGAGGTCCCTGATGGAAAGAAAAAAATTGGTTAAAAGGAAGGATCTTCTAAAAACAAACGTTATTTTTATATACATAAATACTGCATAAATAATATATGCATAAATACTGATTTTCTAAAATAGCCGTACAAAGAAAAAAATTATTTCATTCTGCAAAAATGTTGACCTTAAATTCAAAAATTTCTTTAAAACGTACCTCCTTCTGCTTCCGCGGCTAGTGAACAGTCTCTTTGTATATCTTGGGATTCTTGGGTAAAATCACTTTCGTTTCCATAAGTCGATGTGATTGTTAAAGTGTCATTATTGTCAGTAACATTAACATTTAAATCTAGTTCCATAGACGAAGACGCAGATCCGGAACCTTCATTTACAACAGCTAAATTACTCGAATTGGATATCCAGCCGAATAATCTATTTGACAATTTTTGTTCACTTTCTTTTCGCGCTTCTCTTAATTTCTTAAATTCCGACCCTGACGGCTTTTTTGGTGGCATTCTAATTTAAGAAACATTTGTTTACATTAGGTACTTTTAATTACAAAGCAATAAAATGTTCTTACCTGCGTTAAGATCTAATCTAAAACGTAAACAGCACAGCCCACAAAAGGATTTGTCTAAAAGTTATAAGTTATGAAACACACAAGACTCGACTACTCGACTCTCCCAGTATAACTGATAATATTTATACGCGATTCCTCTAAAAACGTTGCTCGCTTTCGCATAGGCCTTTCGGGGAA
Organism: Tetropium fuscum; assembly: GCA_964058915.1. NCBI lineage: Eukaryota > Metazoa > Arthropoda > Insecta > Coleoptera > Cerambycidae > Tetropium > Tetropium fuscum. The sequence goes on along the minus strand of CAXKVY010006601.1, from coordinate 5,177 downwards.
ATCCAGGTCACAAGGTTCATGCCACACGAGGCTCGAGCGCAGACTCGGGTCCAGTGGCGTGGACATACTGTGTCATTTCAGTCGGATTAACTTAGCGTAGATCAAGTAGCGTGATTTGTCGGGCTGCCATTTTGCGCCCCACAAGGCTTGCGCCCCTGGCGTGGGCCCCGGTTGCCCTGCCCTAGCTACGACGCTGACAACCACATACACAACACACAATATCCTAATACCAAAAATACCTAATATCCTATACCATTTGTTTGTAAGTCAACTGAGGCACCCATATTAACCTTAACTACACGCGCCCTTAAATTATACAGGCGTGGTGTATTTTATGCACCACAAAAATATAGTTGAGAATTTATTTAAATAATATAGATTTCGGCCGAAACAATTTATTTTCTTATAAAATATAGAAGCAAGAACAAAACAACAAAACTTATAAGATCTCCCATGTATTTAAAATATTTTGCGAAGGCTACAATAAAGCTAAACTTAGAAATAAAAAAATAGTACATATTGAAATAAAATATAACTAACCTAAAACATTACATTGCACGACATTCTCATTTAGAAATATTTGTTAGTTTTTATTCTACGTCATTATTTTCATTCTGATTATGACAGTCTAGGCATGTGATAACAGTGGATGCGTGTTGTTTGCAAACCGATCTATTGCATGTTTGGCACGACATAGTGATATAACCAAAAGTCATCTCCTTGTTCTTCTGCCTATAGAATAGGCACTGCACATTTTATCAATCGTATCAACACCTCCCTTGTGAATATTATAATCCAAAATTATGTAAGGCTTATTTGTAGCAGGGTCTATTGCGGAATCGTCATGCACAGTTGAAAGTAGAACTACAGATTTATTTCTTTTTGGCACGTAGGAGACGATGGCCATATTTTCTTGGAATCCAAAAAGGGATGAATTTGGTGTCCTATTTTTGTTTGGCAGAAACTTTAAAGGAAGCTCCCTTTTATTTTTTTTCCTTTCCATGGCTGTAGTAAGCGGTGTGTATCAGCTGGACTGCTCGACTTTTGATAGACGCCTTCTGGTTGTTTTCCACAATATACCTCGAGCTTAGTGACGTAGAATGTTTGCGCATCACACAATACAAAAGCTTTCAAGCCATATTTGGCTGGTTTACTTGGGATATACTGAACAAAGCTACATCTGCCTCTAAAAGGTATCAATATTTCGTCAACTGTTACCTCAGAGTAGAGTGTAAATGAGAGTTCTGGATCAGACCCCCCCACCAAATTGACCCCCCCACCACTTTTCTCCCACCACCAATCCCACCCACTCCTTACCCCCACCAATCCCACTTTCTATTGGTCACCCCACCACTGAATCCAGCATCCTATTGGTCACCCCACTTACACATCACCCACTCCTTTCTGTTTTCAACAAATCAAGGTATGGAGAGTTCTAGATCACCTTCCCATACCATAATCTCCCACCCGCTATTCAAACTTTCGAGGTTTCTGAACATTTCAGCCACAGTCAAACAAGAGCAATGGCAATCCTAGTGTAGTAGTCTATATTGAAGCTACCAAAACAATAATAACACTGATATAGCGTGCATATTAGTGCAAATGGATATGAAGCGAAATATTGAATCTGTCATTAAGAAGGTAGTAAACTTTTGGTTTGATAGTACATCAACAGCTACTAATATGACACTACAAGTAGAAGAAGAAGAATCCGCTCCTACAAATTGCTTTATATTGCTATGATGGTTGATTTAAATCGTCAAAACAATCCCGAGCGGACAAAGAAACGTGTATACGCAAAGGATGCATTGGCTAAAACTCTTGAAGAATTAATGAATCAACGTTCTCCTATAGAATTATATACGGATTATCACCCTCAAGGTATTTTGAGAAATATCACGGATCAATTCGACCTTTCAGGAATAGCAGAACTTCCCGTCCATACTATAACTATAACAAAATACCCATACCAAAAAGTTATAGTGCAAAGCAGATGGGGTGAATTAAAAGTATTATAATATCTTATATGAGTACGTCGTAATAAAAATAATGTTTCTACATTTTTGTGTTCTTATTCCATCTATTTACAAATCATTTGAAGTAAAACAAAATATGATGGCGCTTGCCATCATATTGAAAATCTACTGCCGAAGGCGCAGCGTCGGCAAATAAACAAGAGTCCACCAAGGAATTATTTAAATTTTGGGCGTTGCTACATGTGTGCTTACACCAACATTTATTTATTATAATATAATAAAGATAATTTAACTATTTATATTGTTTAATCAATCAGGTAACCAATGGGGATGATATCTTTTACAAAATATTGACTCCACCTATACACTCTGCTGCCAGGCCCATAAATTTTAAGGATTGCTTCCCGTAATAACCACATGTTTGTTTCATAAGCATTTATAAGTATATGGAACTTTATCGGGAAATACACTTTTTAAATATCCATATGCTCATTTTGGAGTAACACTGTCACCCAGCACTCCATACACATTTTTTCCAACCGCATTTCACTCCAATAGCGCGAAGATGAAGTCAAAGTAGAGTTAAAGTTATTATCCTATAGGTACCTTGGAACGAGACTGTATGAGGACACGCCATCATCACACATGTAGCATCGCCCAAAATTTAAATAATTTCTTGGTTTACACTTATTGATTTGCCGACGCTGCGCCTTCGGCAGTAGATTTTGAATAATTTGAAGCTTATCATCTTCACCATATCGAATAATTTTATCAATCAGGTAACCAATGGGGATGATATCTTTTACAAAATATTGACTCCACCTATACACTCTGCTGTCAGGTCCATACATTTTAACGATTGCTTCCCGTAATAAATACATATTTGTTTCGTAAGCATTTATAAGTATATGAAACTTTATCGGGAAATACACTTGTTTTAAAATGTCCCTATGCCCATTTTGGAGTAACACCGTCACCCAGCACTCCATACACATTTTCTCTTCCAGCCGCATTTCACTCCAATAACGCGAAGATGATGTCAAAGTATTTTGAGGCACCATATTGCTAAGGCACTGTAGCACAAATGGCAAACAATCGTGTACGCTATACATGTTTGTAGAAGGAACGATGTGAACTACCTGAAATACAAAGTTGTTGCATATTTAAAGAAAACTTGTGACCTGGAATCCGCAGGTAGGGAGCACGTAAAACTTTCATCGTGACTGGAGCATACATTTTGTTACCTTGCAATTCCCATAAAAGGTTATAAATTGTTTTCTTCTTACTATACGTTTACCACGTAATTTGCAACTAGGGCAAATATACAGGTATACACCGGCTACAACTTTCCACTTTCGCAAATAAAGTGGTTAGAAATCCGTCACGATAACGATGCAGTTTGCAATTACCTTAAAAGGTTAAAAATACAAGGTGATGTAGCAACTAGGACAAAGAAACGGGTACTGCTTTCTCTTCCATCTTCCACTCTAAAAGCATGCGAATACAGACTCTTGTCTCTCACCCCACCTCAGACTAGGTTTACTTTAAAACTGACTGCAACCGACCAAAGCTGTAATTAGTCTTCAGTTGTTTCATTGTGAGCCATAGTTAAGTCCAGAATGTCAGTGCGCAAGATTAATATGTCCTTAAGAAAATCTCAAGAGGTAATAGTAATAGATGATGTGGAAATCGACGACGTAGTGTTACAATCTTCATGTATAGCAAAATTACTACCGACAAGCAAGCTCCAAGGAATCGCTTCGAAGAGCAAATCGTCCTCATCGTCTTCGAGTTCGTCATCATCGTCAGAAAGCGACGCTGGAACGGATTTTACAGAGCCGGAGTCACCCCGAAATCAGGATGTTGTAGACGTGGTGCAGGCAGACGCTGATACCCCCAATGTTGGATGCGAATACCACCATCCTAGAGGAGGTGGTTGCAGGTCCCAGCAATATCCACCACACGTACTACGAGGACATCTCTGTCGAGCCGCAAGGGACTTCCACGCTGAAAATATCAGAAGAGGATGCCGCCCAAGACGCAGGTCCCACTTCCACGCTGAAAATATCAGAAGAGGATGCCGCCCAAGATGCAGGTCCCAGCAATATCCACCACACGTACTACGAGGACATCTCTGTCGAGCCGCAAGGGACTTCCACGCTGAAAATATCAGAAGAGGATGCCGCCCAAGAAAGTATTGTGCAAGATTATAGTGCCAGGGACTTGAATGTAGGTTTAAATGTAGGGGGTCTTAATAATGATTTACGGAATGGAAACATGCTTGTTAAACATCTTGAGTTTAACTATCTCCGCGACGTTCGACATACTCTAAAAGAAAAATCAGCTAAACACGTATCAAAATTAACTGAACGACGGATCAAAACATCTAAAACTTTGGCTTATTTAGTTCGAGAAAAAAAAAATATAGAGGCTTTGATCACGGCGTACTGTAATCATCTATATGAAATTGATGACTCGTTACATCGAATTCACTATTTTCTTGAAAATTTTCCGTTTTAATGTTTCCAACCCGTAAATAATATAAACATATTTTAAACTTTTGTAAATATATTATTAGTATTTAGTATAAGTGCATTGTATATATAATATTAGATAAATAGTTAAACTTGTATGTGTATATAATTGAAATTAAGTAATATTGAATACATATTTATTTTTATATCTTGGTTTTATTATTTTCTTATTATTTGAATCTTAATATCTCTTTAGCGATTACCAATGTATACAAAAAATCGAAATAGAAATATAATTGCAAGTATGCAATATATGAGAACGAAAGATATTTTATACTCGGTAAAGCATTATTTAGGTTACCATATAAAAATTAAAACCATATATTTTTCAAGACATTTATTCATATGTATTTACATAATTAGGTACTTATTTATTATTCATTAACGATGTAGTTAGGAGGAGGGCTTTCATAACGTCGACATCGCAATTCCTTCTGCTCTTCATTTAAACACCAACATACCCTAAAATGAGCTTCTTCAGTGGGGAATATGTGTCCGTTTTGTTCGCACAGATATGTTAAACGACTCACGCAAGTTGTGCATATGTGGTTCCAATTGTCTCTGTTAAACCTGTCACACACTAAGCACCGCTGTATCATAGACCGTACATTTCCGCTGGTGTTGAGTTGTATTGTAACGATTTTATGTCTATTTCTGTATTTCCCCC
>CAXKVY010006600.1:0-21233 GCA_964058915.1 Tetropium fuscum | reverse complement strand
TTTTTTCCTCACCGGTGAATTCCATGTAGAAATACTGGGGGTAGCAGAAGTTTATGGGGACATTACAATCATTGAGAACATCCATTTCATACGAAGAGGGCGCCAGTCCATATTCAAGTTCCAAAAATGTTGGGAATAAGTGTATGTGTTTGACTATTGGTGTATAGATCGGGTGTAAGATTGGTTTCTTGCGCTCCTGAAAAATTAAAATAGCTTATTACATAATATACTATGCTTTTTCCCAAAAGGTATACTTAGTACGCCCAAGTTAGGAAAAATGAATGAAAAAATTATAACCAAATTATATTTTCACAATCGATATTTTCGTTCATGGTAGTAACAATAAATATCTAAAGAGTTGCCATCAGCCAGCAGTGGCACGGCGTTGGTTTCTTGCCAATATCTCTTCAACACGTTATTCTAGGACAAATTTGTAAGTGTAAGAAAATGTTCCTTTAAAATATTCAAAAAAAAAAATGAGTTGCAAACGAATTTCTATTAGCTTTCGAGTTATTTACACGTAAAGTAAAAGGGTAGTTAAAAACACGCATAGAAATGGCTAAATGAATGCCTTATTTTATATAAAGAATTACAATCTCTACACCAACTTACACTCGTTTCCACACCACCTAAGAGGTAGAGTTCCCGGTGCGTTTTTTTTTAAGTGGTCTCCCCTGTAGGCCTATTCCACTAAAAGCTTCAGTATTTATTATTCAACATTGATTTCTTCAGAATTTTCTGAGTTAAAAGAGCCTTGTCTGTGACGGTTGACTCACAATGATTACATACTCGTGCATTTAAGTGATTTAAGTGAATGTTTTTCACCCACATACTTTTGTTTTGCAAGGACCTGCACAGCCGCATATTTTTTTTAAATTTCTTCAGGTATTAAGGGTTCCTCCATGTATATTGGCATTAATATGTGTCAGATATTTTCCAGCCCCACTGACACATCGTAGTCGTTACCTAACCATTTTTGTATTGCAAATAAATTGAAGATTAAGTACAAAAGGATTTTTGTAGGCGATCTGGAAGCACTTCCCCTACTCCGCTGTCCGCTCCAGCTGCTACGCTGCGCGTCTGCACGCTTTATTTTATTTTTGAATTTCTGATACTAAAAATCAGTGAATCTTATCTAAGAGATCTTATTAAGATCTTATCTAAGAATCTTAAAAATCAGTGAATATTTTTTTATCGAAAATATGGATATTTAGCATTAGCGTGTGTGAAATTTAGGGCTCTACAATGTTTACTGCGCTTTTTTTTGCCAGATTTTTTGTAAAAAAAAATTATCGCGACTCCTAATGGTCGTATTAAGTTATTTTTTTATATTTATGCAAAAATGCCAGTAATTGATTCCCGTAACTGCTATTTCCGCCAAATAAAAATTGAGTTATTTTAAAAAAATGTGTCAAAAAAATGCAATGTTTTCAAATTCATTTTCTGACTCTAGAAATAAAAAAATTCGATACAACTGTTCTATAGGATGATAGCGCAACTCTTCACGAACAAAATGAGTGCTTACTCGACGCTCAAGCATAAACCCCTGAGAAGATATAGCGAATTTCGGAGAGCATCCATATCCATATTTTTAAATATAATAATCCATATTTTTAAATTTTTCAAAAAAGTTTTTTTTAGCTTGCTATTAGCTATACTTGTCCCAAACAACAAGTATGGGAACGTTATTATAGTTAAGTTCTAGTTCTAAGTTCTACAGAACCCGACTTTTATCGGTATTTTCGACAGAACTAGAATTATAGAAGCATTTTGATATATTTTTTTAATATCTACAACGCCCATTAATTTTTCTCAATAGGAGCTATAGTTTTTTAGTTATTTACAAAAACCGTTTTTTGCAACTTTGCGATTTTTTAGGTTAGGCCATTCAGGCGCGAAATAAATAGAAACCATATTTAAATTTCATTCTCTATAGGCCCATATTTTTTTATCCAGGTACGAATTTATGTCACCACTTGCCTAAAATGCTTGGACTATCGATTAAATAATAATTACTGAACTTTTAATGGAATAGGCCAACAAGAGGGACAACACTTTTAAAAAAATGCGCCGGGAACTATACCTCTTAGGTGGTGTGGAAATGTGTGTAAGTTGGTGTTGGTGGAAATGAGTGTAAATGAAAAAAATTAAATTGCTATATTAAAGTACTAGCCGGGACTATTATTAAAATAATAGTCGGGAGTCTGCTCTCCAATACTCAGTTTCTCTAGGCGTGTTTTAACTACCCTATTACTTTACGTGTTAATAACTCGAAAGCTAATGGAAATTCGTTCACAACTCATTTAACTTTTTCGATTGAATATTTTATAAGGAACATTTCCTAGCACTTACAAATTTGTCATACAATGACGCGTTTAAGAGATGTTGGAAAAGAATCAGCATCGTGTCATCATTGGTGGTGAAAATGGAGTGAAGCACACCCTTGGGCGGTGAGAACTTTTTTTAGATCTGATGATAAACAGACCCCAATAAACAGACCCTGAAAATATTATTTGGTTATAATGTTTTTCTTCTATGTAGGTAGCTATTTTTTTACCAATTTCCGTGTACTAACTATGACCTTTTGAAATAGATACTTTGTGTATGGAACAGATATATTATACCTAATATCTATACTATACATTTAGAGAAAACACGTTCCCAGGTTTTAATTTACTATATGTCTATTTCACACACAAATCGATCTATTTCAAAAGTAAATTTATGGTCTAATTTGGCTATAATGATTCTGTTAGTTTATCTCATATAAAAAAGAGATCTTAAAAATTAATAGATAGACATATTTAGATAGTATTATTTCTTTTGTTGAGTGAAGGAGCTAGTAAAGTGCAAAAGCGCCATTGTTAAATATTCTATGCTATGACAGCACAAGACCACAGGTGAATTTCGTCTGCGACAAGACAACCAGGCTGGCAATAGACAAAAAAATGTAAATCTTCCGACACGTTTCCCTAGGGGAACCTATGAGTGTAAAAAATAAAACCATAAATATATGCTGTAAGCTAGTTTCATATTAGAGATAAGCATCAACCCAGGTATTTGCAGGAAACAATTTACTAGAACTAGAACATAGTTGGATTTTGAATATGGACTGGTTCTCATGCTGTCGGCTATATGGAAGAAAGTTTCTAAAATTCTCATCCAATTGATAATACAACATTGTTTAATCTATTAAAATAAAAGCAACAAAGGGGCAATAGCTGTGCCTTTAACAGGGTTTCCAATTTGCCTAGATTGGTAGAATTCTAGAAGCTACTCTGTTGTGCGTTTTTTGCACAATTCGAGGCATAATAAATTAAAACAAATACCTACATCATTAGACACAAACATTCAGAAATTGCTATCTCAATTTTCTGAATTTGGCCAGGTAGATTCCAAAAAGTATTTACTCGATAAGAGATTATTTGAAATGAGCTACCTATTCCTATACTAGGTAAGAGTATTATTTCAAAGAGAACAATAAAAATGGACTTAATTGACCCACCAGCAGGCCCACGATTGGACGCACAATGGGCACACTGCGGTATATTGTGTCGCAACAAGAAAAAGGTGTATTAATGAGAAACTATAGTTTTGCAAACACAGTATTTAATGTTTCAATTAAGTCAAAAAGGAAATTAAATGTAATTTTTCCAAGTTTTTATTTAACTTGCTATGTATGTAATCTCCAAATCTTTAGTTGGGCAGTTGTCACTAATTTATTTTAAATCTACAACATACGGTGTTCGAGAGTTCTTCGCTAAAAAATAATAAGACTAGAGTGACAACAAAGAGAAGTCTTTATATGTGACATGTGACTGGTGATATATCCGACTAACATTGCAAGCTGCTGTATGAAAATATGTTTCGTACATCATCTAGCGAGAAAAATGTAGATCGATTTCTTCGACTATCGCCGTACGCCGTACCCGTTGTAGCCTTGCACCGTTTCAAAACTCTGACAGAATTTGGTTATCTTTCAGAATTCACTTTCAATGCACTTCTGGGCACCCACTAGGCTGCCATTTTTCCGACGTTAAACGTCCCATTGCTTAAACCACAGTTACATATCTAGTCTTCTTGATTTTAACATTAAAATTGTACATTATGTATTATGTTTACGTACCTCATCAAAGAACCAGTAAAGTTGGTATACTTTGGGACGAATTGTTTCAACACACATTTGACTAGTGCAATACTGATTTGATTTGTATTATTTACAACTATGACGTAACTGCCAACTTTCAAGATTTGGATGGTCTGTATGTTTGTCGGGTCAAATCTTGTAACTGAATTTAAAAGCAGTTATCCTCAACTGATTGAGCTGAAATTTTGCATACACCTTTAGTTCGGATGACAATGCATGGTTAGGTAAGTGACGTAATTCTAAATCCAATATGGCAGTCACAAAATATAGTCATGGTACTGCTGAATGAAGGATGTTGGCAATTATATTATGCTGGGCTTGCACAGTTCACGAAATGCAGGGTAGTACGGTCGACAATGCCGTTGTCTATTTAGGCTCAAAGCTGTTCACTGCTGGTCAAGCATACGTGGTCTTAAGCAGAGTCAAATCACTAGAAGGTCTCCTTATTGAAGAACTACTGTACCAAATTAACAGGCTAACGACCATGCAACAATGACGCATTAAATGAAATTAACAGACTTAGAAACATGTCCAGCGATAATTAAAAAATTAATTAATAGTAAAAAAACATTTTTAAAACCAACCTTTTATTTAAATACTCTGAAAAGAAGAAATTAAACCTTAAATTAAATTAAACCCATCAATTTATTGCGTTACACAATTTATATGATATAAAAGTTGCGAGATTTACCTGTGTAGATAAACAAGAATACAATATGTAACATAAGTAATTCTACGAAAAAAATAATGTGTTTCCTAAAATAAAAAAAGGTAAATCTCGAGACAAGCTTATACATTATATAAATTGTGTAATGTAATAAATTGATAGGTTTAATTTAATTTAAAGTTTATTTTCTTCTTTTTAGAGCATTTAAATAAATGCTTGTTTTTGAAAATTTTTTTTACTATTAATTTTTATAAAACAAACAAAAACCACGGCAATAAGCAGGCAAAACAATAAGCAGGCTAACTCTCATGTCATCAGCGGCCATTTGAGGATAAAACACAGGGTATGTTTGAAAATAATTCAAGTTTCAAGTAAATTCAAGTAAACCCTATGCGATATAGTTGATTTAACGATAGAAAATCTATTTCGAAATTTGACATTCTCTTTTTAGTAACCTATTTTTTCTCCAAAATTATGTTGGCAATGAATACTAATAGATTCCTGTTGAGTGTATTTGGTTGTAATACCTGGTAATGTAATTACCTATATGGTAGTAAACAGGTTTATACTAAAAGTTAAAACGAAAACACTTAGATGTGGTAAATCATGTTCTTCAGCTTGCATTTTAATATTAGTGTCTCTGTCACAATAGTTATGATCCATAGCCATAATAATGAACTTTACACAAGTAAAACAGGGAAAAAGAAATATAATAAAGCACAACACCAATATTTTAAGACACACTATTTGAATAAACAAAAGTTAACATAGAAAAACAGAACCAACACGGGCAACAAGCAACAAGTCTTAAAAATATAGGTTATGCTGTTATGCCAGTTCTCTGGTTCGCGATATGGCCGTTAAAAATTGGTGGCGCTCTTGAGAAATGATCCATTTTAGGTTATTAATTTTTATGGGTTGGTGTTGAATGCAAAAATATTACTGTCAAATCAGATTTTCTATAGTTAAATCAACTTTATAGTGTTCTTATTCAACACAACAATGAGAAATAAAAAGCCAGAATATATTATATGTATATTATATTATTATTAGTCATGCTTATGATCGCTCCAGCCTCCAGCTACAAATTCAAATAACTTTATGGGATCGCGGGTGCTGTGTCCCTGTCATCTATGACAAGTTGTATCCTCGAATGGCAGCGTGCATGTAGCAGCTGTAAGAGGAGTTACCCGTATAATTGTTTTTGTATATGCTGTGCAAAAACTATCTCAAGTAATGAAAACAAAGACAAAATATTGAAAGGCAAATAAGAGTATAAATAAAAATGAACCATGTGACAATAACCCAAAAAAATAAAAAGTAAGAAAAATCTAACACGTAGAGGGACATTAGCAAGGTTAAAATAAACTAAAAACTATAAAACTCTTTGGCCTTTCTAGATTGGGAGACATACATAATTTTACTAACATGTTTGGACAACATTTTTTTATTGTTCTATTTGAAATAATACTTTCATTTCTTACTCATTTGTAAATGTCAATTTATCAAAAAACTGTATTAATCAAGAATGTTTATTTTAACAAGCTACTAAAATGTTTACAGGTTAACTGTCAATTTTACAAGTTAGTGGCATAATTTAGATTAGAGAATTCTATTTTATTTGTATCATATATTATTTTAAAAATCATGATACAACTATTATTTCCGGTAATATAAAATTAGGACAAGTACATAGTTCAAATAGAACCAACAAGCTTACGACAAATTATCGAGAACTTTTTTGTAATGTAAATTTGAATATCTATCTGCTATATTTACAAATGAATAAAAAATAAAATATATAACAATATATGCAAGATAACAGTTTTTACTAGCTCCAGAAGGCGACAGGATCGTCTTAACCTGACATAAAACAGGCTATTATGGGCTTATGAAATCCCTAACTTTTGCCATTCATTTTAAATAGCAGACAGGTCCAGGTTTTCCCCTTTTCCCCGTCGCTACTCCCGTCATGACCTCACGTGGACATACTGCACATTCTGAATCAATTGCGCTTGTAGGATTACAATGAAAAATAGTAAAACACTTTAGTCAATGATCCCTCATGATCAAACTCCCCATAACATTTACCAAGCTTTGTGCTTTGTCTAATGGTTTTTCCATGTAAAAAAAGTTCAGCGAAACACAAAAATTTACTTTTTCTCATGTTGACAAAAATTGTCTACTTTCAATAACTTAACCTAAAAAACAGATGGGTCTGAAAATTTTAATGTGGTGCATTTAACTGGGGCGCACCAAGGCATTTTATGATCAAAAAAGTAACGAAGCTGTTGTACTTTTATCAAAAACAGGTTTATTAAGGATAGGTGATTTAAAAATAAAATTAATAAAGGAAGAAGTAAAATAACCTATCATTGTTCTACAAATGAATACAGTATTAGCAGTATTATTATCTTGATTCTGCAAGAGGTCAGTCTTCATTAAAACATTTAAGGGGGGAATTTTGTAAAAAAGTGAAATGACGTAAAGATGGCGAAAAGTGAGGTTCGAGCCTCACGATGTATAATCGCCTATCAAGCCTCATGATGTATAATAATGTCCAATTATGTTGTTTCCTAGTGATTTGTGTTCTCGTCCGAACCTCTGTTAGACGGTATACATACGAAATCACCGCCTTAAGTCACTAAAAGCAAAATTGATTCTTGAAAAGACGAGAAAAGGCACAATAATCATACTGGGTGTTTAATAGCTAAGAAAGAAGCTAGGCAATATATTAAAGAAGACTATGGTCCTCTCGATTTGTAAAGGGTGGGATTCTAATTTCTATTTGGCAACAAACAATTACCTGAGATATTACCATGTCTGTATTTACTACAAAATATTTTAACATAAGATCTGTGATGTTAACTATGCTAGATAACGTGTACACTAGGGTGTTTTCTTTTTCTTCGGTCCCATAGGCTAATGTTTTAGCATTTGACCTAAAGAATTTTCTCCCAAAGTTTCAGCTTCCTAGATCAAACCTGTGAACAGGGCAAATCGAGTTTGTTTCCCATTTATTTAACATGGGAAAAACACAAAAAAAATTTCACGCTAGAGGACAGGAAGGTATTACAAATTATTGAGGCAAGATGAATTTCTTAATTTTCCGTAGCTTAGTGGGGTAAAACGGGTTCCAAGTTCTAAGCCAACATAAACAAATTACAGCATTTTTTAGTTTTCATTGGAAAAAAATTAGGAAATCTATCTTGTATTAAATTTAACAATTATTAATTTAACAATTATAATAATAACAATTATTTTTGTGTGAAATAAAATACATGTTTTTTTATAGAACTTTTTAAATTTAAACAATTAATGTTCAATAGTTTTTATAATTTTTTTTATTAAAAGTAGGATGTTTTTGGCGATCTTTCACTACTTGTATCAAATATTGAGATTGTTCTTCTTTCTTTATTAAACAGTTATTAAAATCTTCGATTAGCGCTTAATTATTATTAAATTAATAATAAATACTTATAGTTAATCAAATTTTTATTCATAATAAATTATTTTTGTTTTTTCAACTGTTAAATCTGGTTCAATAGAGTTTTTAAACTTTAATTATTTAAATTCTCCGAAATTTTGTGTCAAGTATAAATTCAGAGAATTTCAAGAGAAGCAAATGAACGAACTAGAAAAGGCAGAAGAGTTTAAAAACATTACAGAAAATCCATGTATTTAGGTGAAGTAACTAAATATCATGTATGTATGTATGTATATGGGTCGGAGTGTAGTGGAAGGTAGTGTTACACTCCCATTCCACGACAGCACTTAGGCCTCATTAGGCCCTTTGTGGTCTCTACAATTTGTATGTATGATAGTATGGTTCTGAGTTACTGAGATTAATTACTCTGGTCCTCATTACCATTTATCTGGGACCACGCGTCCGCGGCAAATGTGTTGAGTGTTCCCAGGTCTCGGGCAGACGCCACAGTCCGGGCCCAAGCCTGCCTAGGTCACCCATCCAAGTGCCACCAACGCCCGCCCAGCATAACTTTGAAGATCTTACCGGTCAAGTCTAAGCGGCTAGGCGGAGCCATTCAGTCACCTTAGTCGCCTCTTACGACAGGTAGGAGGTACCCTGGGTCTATTCTACAATTGTAATCATAACAATTAAATAAAGTTTTTGTCTCCAACTCTCCCTTTTTTTCATCAGTCACCTTCTACTTTATACTTTCCGAAGCACAAAATTTAAATATCAACATCATAAATTAGTTTCAAATAATATCAATCTTCAATCAATTGGACCGTCCAAAAAATTTTAGATATAAATAACTTAAAATTAATTGAATGTAATCCGATTTCTAAGAGAATGTTTAAACGAGCATATCCTTGAAAATAATGAATTCACGGATTTAGTACTACCTTTTTTGTAGGAAATTAAATTAAATGCTGCTATCAGATTTTTTTTTAAAAAAATTTCTACCAGCTATTCATGTTTGAGTAAAAACGTCGATTTTCCCATATTAATTAAATGGGAAACAAACTTGGTTTGCGCCATTCATAGGTTTGATGTAGGAAACTACAATTTTGGGAGAAATTATTTGCACAGTACTACAGTACTATATAAAAGTTTTATATATTAATTATGAATGTCATAAAAGAATTATTGTGCATACAATAATATAGTATAGGCCAAGATGTTAGCCATTATTACATTTACTTTAACATATTTTCATCTACTTTACTATTCCGTAAACATTCTTTACTATTCCGAAAATTCCTTAAACATTTCTCTTAAAAGTTAAAAGCGGCAACACCGCTCAGATCCTTGTCGGCAAGCAAATATCTATTTTTAACTTATCGGAAATGACTTGCTATCTTTGTTCATTTGGCACAAAGCAAGTTTCGGAAACTATAATCGGATCTGGCAGTGGCAGAAATAATGTGTTTAATGGAAAATATGGAATTTGAAAATAAATATGGAATAATAAAAAATATGAAAATTATTTTACGAGTATTTTACTGCATACAGAGACATAGATCATCCTCATCACGACAAGGATGAATTAGTGGATATGTATTCGAATTATAGAGAAGCATCAAAGGAAAGAATAGACACACATTCAAGAGAAGGAAAGATACATGGAAAATGTGATACATAGAACGGTCCACGGTTTCTCTACAAAGAATGAATTGCCCACTTTAGATAAGGTGTTGCAAAGTATAAGTGAAAACGATATTATACCCAAAATGTACAAGGCTAGTCTGGCAAAATTTTTGAAAGACATGAATTTCACGTATGGAAAAGTAGACAGAAGGAGTATTCTTATAAAAAGATATGAAATAGTTGCTTAAGGGATAGATTATCTTCAAAAAATAAAAATGTAGACATTTAGCACATTTAAGAAATGATTTTCTGAATGAAAAGTTTTGTTAACAACAGTGTAGTGAGTTATAGTGATAATAAAATGAAAATAGTGACGAGTGGTAAAAATAGTGATACGGAACTGATAATATCAAAATTTTTTCAATTATCATAAGTCGCTGTCATAGTGAGTGATGGTGACACTAAACATAGTGATATTATTTACCAATTTTAAGTCATTGCGGTTGTTTGTTAATTTATTATTATAGATTTATTTTATTTTGCGTTTTGAAGTTTTTTTATCTGTTTGGTACATATTTATTTTTGTTTCTTGTGGAAAATATGGCTACTGGCGAACAACCCACTGAAAAGCAATACTTCATAAGTGGTGTGGAAACTTGCATTCAATATCAGCTGTGATGTTTAAAATATGCATATAAAAACCTTCTACATTTGACCCCTTAAAAAATACCTACACCTATGAGTAGTGCTGACTTGCGCAGTTTTGCCAGTCAGTGAACTTCGTAAACGTTTTATACAGACTGTATACTCCGTTAACCAAACATCAATCGATTCCTGTTGCCTGACATTCAGCTTGGCCTGAAATTTATAGCATTTAGCTGAATGTAATAAAATCTACACAATCATCAATCTCCGTGATTATGACACCCTCTATTAAAGTTTTACAGACTTACTGCATTGCCGTGATAATAAGGTATGATCACCCAAAAATCAACCACTGTCAATTCAATTTTATTATTTATTAATCTCAAAAAATAAATAACAACCCATAAAAATAACATTCACAGTTTTTCTTGATATATTCCGTCCTATTTATTCAAGGACAGAAATTCGTCATATATATATATATATATATATATATATATATATATATATATATATATATATATATATATATATATATATATATATATATATACACACATAAATTAATTCAATTCATAATTCAATTCAACTCTTAAAAATAAAATATTGTACATGTGTAAATATAGTTAGCTGAGTTTAGCTTGACGCTCTTTTAGTAGTTTTAATAAGGAGTGTAGTCTATTTTTTGAAACTACCTTGGTATCTGATATTTTATTTACCTTGGTAACATACTGGGCGAAACCATCCTTTACTAGCTTGTCATTTATAAAAAAAATACGGTCTTCATTAGTCACATCCGCGAGGTAGACTTCAAAAAATTGCTCCTGAAAAACATGTTCGAAGAATTTACACAATATAGCGGGAGGTCCAAAAAATAACAGAAATTTTTATTTTATCCAATAACTTTGTTATTATTTTTTTCCATCGACAATTTAATTATAGTTGACATTTAGTTTGATTTGCTGTTTTCTTAGGTGTTGAAATGAGCATAATGTCACAGTTAATCCTGTTAAAAATCAATTACCATCGAGAGATATCCAGACATTTATAACAGTCTTCTAAATTTTTTTGTCCCACTCTGTAAGCATTTCACTGATTCTTAAAAATTAATTATCAAAATATTGACACAAGACCCGTCACGATGTATAACAAAGTTACAGGATGAAATGAGAATTTCGTTTTTTGCTGGACCACCCAATCAATATACTGGAAATTTGACTTACATCCCAATTAATACTACTTATTTTCGCAGATAATGTTCTGCTATCCACAAGCTTCCTAAATTCTTTCCGAGATTCTCTGCTCCAAGTAACACCTTCTTCTACTGGACATAGGTTAGCCAGCCTACATCTTATCGCTTGTGCTGGAAGCCTTGCAAAGTCATCGTGCAGGAAACACATACCTTTAGTAGAGACTTTGGTCATGGTACCATAGTCGATAAACACCACCTAAAACAATTTTATTACGAATAATAATAATTAATATAGTAATGTAAAATAGCACGCTATTTATTTTTGGGTGATATACAGAGAGCGTAGAGCGTCTTCGTTCTACAATTAGAGGACTATAATTGTAATATATTCGAAATTATAATATAAATATTACCAGGCAAATTTACAGATTCGAATGGATAAAGATAAACTTAAAATAGATGACAATGACATTCATGAAGCAATGCAGTTTTACTTGTAATTTTTTACTGATCTCTTGAATGATGGGCAGAAGCAATTAAATAGATATAATATTACTATTTGCATTGCACAAAATTCTGGTAATAGGTTCATTCTCTCCGTAATTACTATGAGAAAAAGGCATAAAACGAAAATTTCTGTGGTCCTATTTTTTCTTTCGGTAACATTAAGATTCATTAGACTTAAAAGCTGAGACGATTGAATGTGTCCTGTAAGTATTTAATTTAAAAAAAGTAAATCAATTTGTAAGCGCCTATCTTCCAATTAAATTATATTGAGATCACTAAGAATTTGGTCATAGATGTAATGTTCCCTTTGGTAACACGACTTAAATGCGCATTGTCTTAAAAATCTCTTCTGAACATTTTCAATTAAATTACTGAGTATTATATTTCAGGCACCAGATTATACAACAAAAAGTCAACGCAGTATGATGAACAAATCCGAGCATCTTTAAAGATTTTGAAACAATATTTTCATCGGACATTTTACTATCAAAAATGACACCAAAAATCTCCACTGGATTAACATCCTCCAATAGCATGTCATTATAATCGTGATAGTTATTTTGCGGCATTTTTTTAATATTTAAATTTTAAATATAAGACATTATGGTTACACCAGTTGACTAAATGTTTTTTAAGAAGTAGTCTGATGAGTGAGTCATTAACAGATCTAAATATTTTCAAATCATCAGCAAACACTAAAAACAATAATGAACAGTTCTTATATTCGATACATCATTTACAAATACATTAAATAGAATTGGACCTATTGGAAATTTTCGTACCAAATACCACAGGAGCGTAAATTATTTCTGGAAATTTTTAAACTCTTGTGATAACATAAGTGAAAACAAATTGACAGTTCATTAGCAAAATATTAATTAATTTTGCTCTATTTTGTAAACATGCTTACAACGGCAGATAAAGTTGAAGTAATTTTAATTCATGGATTGATAAATCAAGATTGTACAAATAGAGCTACTACCAAAATTTTTAATGCCAGCCATCAGAAAAATGTTGGGAAACACATTTTTCTGATTTCTGATGAGTGACGCAACGGTCGCCAAAATGTTGCCCAAATTCAAGGAGAATGGTTCTGTGAGCAATAATTTAAAAAAAAAACATTGTGCAATGTGCATGGTAAGTTGTGGAAAAGGAAGAAAATGTTTTGCTAGATGTATAGCATAAGGTTCCTTCTGTAGCTGCAATAGCAAAAAGGACAAATGTAGCAAATACAACTGTAAGCAGGATTTTAAAGAAACACCCTTATAAGCCTAAATTTATTAATAAGTTAAAAGAAAGAGACTTTGCGCCAAGATTTGAATATTGTGAGCTAATTAATACAAGGTGAGATTTTAAAATACATTACAAAATACATTATATTTACGGACGGAGCCACTTTTACCTCCAGTAAAACGGTATCCTCTCAGAATTGCTGATGGTGGGCTGATGAAAATCCCAATTTTATAATAGAGTGTAGAGACCAGTATTACTCTTTTAAAAACAGTGTGTGGTGCGTTATTTTTAATGAAAGACTTATTGGACCTTACTTTTTTCAGCACAATTTAAATGCTAGAGGATAATTGAACTTTTTACAACATGAAATTGTGGCAATTGTGGAAGAAATGTCGTTGAGTGAGAGATCCCACTTGGTTTGTCAACAAGACGGAGCGGCAATAAACTCTACTGGTGAAGTCAGAGAATTTCTAAACATCTTGTTCAGGGGACATAAGGTCAGGAGGCTTCCAGAATTTCTTTGGTCATCGCGTTCCCCAGATTTGACCATAATGGACTTTTTCTTTTGGGGATATTTAAAAGAACAAGTGTACAAAAGGAGGAGGTGTACTTTTCAAAATGTGGATCAATTTAGAAAATGTCATAATAGAAATATGTACAAAAATATTCCTAGGCAGTTATTACTTAATTCTGTCAGGAAATTTAACCGTCGCACTCAAAAAAGAATGGAAAATGAAGGAAGGCACACAGAGATGTAAGGTTTATGCATCGGCATTCCATGGCTATTACTAATTATTCTTTTGCATATTAAGTTGTTTTTTAAACTGATTTATTCATTGTTTGTCATTTTCATAATCAGTAATAGGTTCGTATTAAGATAGCCAAATTGTACTTAAAACCATTTGTATACTAACAAAGTAAAGTTTAATAAAAAAAAACAGTTGAAAAACAATGGGTGATTTTCTTGGAAATTGGAAAATAATCCACAGTACCTTTTTTTCGATGTAGAATATCAATAATTTTCAAAACCAACGACACCTAGGAATATTATTAGCACAGTATGAATTGCAATGGCAGACTTTATACTGCTTGGAAGCGTTTTAAATGTTCTTAGATCAGTCAGTTGCAGAAGTGAATCAAAAAGTTCGAAAATAAAAAATTTTTTATATGAAAATGTTTCACTAAAAATCGGCATATAGGCGTAAAATGTCATTAGGAACATAATTTCTTAGTGACATTTTTTGAAATATTAACAATTAAGACCATTTTCTAAAGATTTTTTTGGAAAATCTTTGAGTGTGTGAAAAGAAGTGTGTCGTGTTGTCAATATTTAATATTAAGTCTGTAATTAATTAGAAAATTAATAAGAAAGATATATTATTACTGTATATTATACACTCCCCGGCACAAAATTCCGTCACCCTAAAATTTTGCCCAATTTTGATGTTTTATAACTTTTTTATTTTTCATCTGATTTTCATAAATTTTTTACCAGTCTGTAGATCAGTTCATTGTGTGTCTTTTTAATTATTGTAATAAGTCATATTTTTCGTCCAGGCAATATTATACAGGGGTAAATCAAAGTGTTGTTTTTTGTCGTAAACTCAAAACACCCTGTGGAAAAATTGAGGCGAATAATTTTGTTTACAAACTGTTTGCTGCCATCTTAGACGTATTGTAAACATTTTGTTTTTTGATTCATCCCATTATCTCATTTCTTCTGCGTAACAAATTTGACAGTTGCCAGATGTTAGCTGTTAACAAATAAAATTTAACTTTATCATTTATATTTTAACATGTTGATGGACAGTAAGGATACCTGCCTGGTTCTAAAAATGGTACTAGTATATTTTTTTAAAAATATATCTCAAAATGCATTTCAAACTTTTAATATTATAATTAAAACCAGTGACTTTTTATGCAAAACCACACATAATCTAAACATCCCTTACTAGCAAGGGTATTTAGCTGTGAATACTAAAATGATTAAGACTTACTTACCTTCACTGTTTCAGCCACTTCCAGCATTCCATCTACAATTAGTGCCCTGTGGTACTCTCCAAAAATAACCTGAACGCAATAAAGACCTTCTTTAATCAAATGCTGCGGAAGTAAATACTTCTCGCAATGGTCCTTGTAGAATACCCTAATAATGCACATTAAATCTTTGTACTTGTTATAAAATAGAGAAATTATTTAAACACATATATAGTTGATATACTTATTACTTACTGCATATCATCCATGAGCTTATCCAGTGAGGAATCCGCAAGGTATACCCAGAATTTGGATATGTCGAATATCTCACTGACTTGCACACCTATGTCATCACCTACTCTGATATCGTGAGGGAGAAAAGCCCGGGGAATCTCCTCGCCATGCTTAAAAACACATTCAGGCAAAAATCTGTTAATGTCTTGCCACTAAAAATCACAATTTGTTAGTGATTGACATCATTTATGCAATACCTTTACACCTTTACTTACATCTACATTGGGTAAAGCATTATCCAATGCAAATTCCGTACGACTTTTATTGGTACAAGTACCATAACTGGCAACAGTAAATGTCTTCTCTGCACAATCAGGTAGCGGTTTACTGCTATCATACAACTTAAAGTCCCCGGTTGAGGGCCTAACATAATGGAATATAGATGGTAGATATATGAACATATCTTTTAGGTTGACAAAACCCATTTCTCTAAAGTTTAGGTCCGTGTTAAACATCATCCTGAGGAACAAACAATTAGGTCACATGAAATAATACACAGTATATAATAGGATACAATTTAATGAACAAATTAATTATCGCAATTATTAACGCACGGTGGCGTTTGTGTCACTCGCCTACGGCTTGTAAATAATGGCTACTAATTCCGAGTTGAATACTATACTTTGTCCACGACAATTATACATTCTATATCTTGAGTTGTTTTTAGTTCTTCATGGGTTTTTGGGGAAAATGTCCTGAAAATTAGATAAATCTAATATAAAAGTCAATATCATCAGTTAAGACGCATAGGCGCACCGGACAACCAGATAGTAGTAGAATTATCTTCAAGAAGATGACAGTAATTTAATGAGGTACGAGTACTCGCGGATTAAATATCTGTCGCAAAACAGGATATATTTTATGGTAAATTAAAGTTCGATACTTACAACTGATAAACGCTGATTGCTGCACCATGAAAATAAGTATCACAGTTGATATTTTTTAACATCTATTGCAAAATAAGTTATGGAGAAAAATATACGAATTAAAACAGAATAATTGAAATAGTGCTGGGAAAGTGTAAAGGCTGTCTGTCTTCAATCATTCAAATAAAAGTAGCAGTTAAACAGCAATACTGGAGTGAATGGGAAAGTGACGGTAAAGTATATGATGGTGAGCTGGTCACCAGCCGCCTGGAGACTGGAGAAGGAAATTTACAAATGCTTAGAAAGTACATTATTTCTACAGATGCTGGGTGTGGAGGTGACGAAGGATCGTGCGCGCCCAATGGCAAAGTGTTGCACTTTTATGGTCATGTCTTCATATATGTCATATTATTGTTGAAACATGGGAGCTGCAAATTATATTATTAGTCAAACTTCTTTAACTCAAACTTCCAGATCCCGAATTTATCTGTAACTTGAAGTTTATTGGTGGCCCCATGCATTTTCTATTTATTTACATGCATTTCGACGTCTACAACTCGAATTTCTCTACAACTCGATCTCTCTAACTCGAAATAAATGAAATTAATAAAGGACACAGAAGCCTCCGTCACTCGAACTTATTTGGGAACATTTCGTCGAGAATATTTGGCAATCAAGATTAATTGAATAATTTCTGGTAAACCTAACAGTCCGAACCTAAAAACGCATGGATCAGTCGGCAGTCAGTGTTTTCTGTTGTGATATCCTAGGCTAGCTGAAAATGGCGCCGAAGTGTAAGCTTAGAAGGCTCAAAGTAAAACAAAAACTTGAAATACTAATAAAGTTGAGTTGAAAGAAGCCTTCTCATCGGGAAGTGCAAAAAGCCTTTGAGACATTAAAAAAATGTTTACGATGTAAGAAAATACAACGGATTCCATTTATAACTCATTAAACAAAATGGAAAAATTTTACGATACAAATTGTATGAGAAAAACTAAGCATCAAAATTATTATTATTATTTTCAAGTTATCATATCACTTATCCGTTCCATTAAATCGAATATATTTTATCCCAATAGTACCCGCGAAGTTCATGTGATAACTTAGCTCAGTAGTCGGCGACCGCGAGTCTATAAATTGACCAACAGGCCAAACTACGAGCCTCTTTAGCACAAAAATTTTCGTCTACCTACCTAACTTTGAACTTTTTCTCGTATAAATTGCAATCCCTACACAAATCTAGCATCCAGAGCGCTGAAAAACCCGATTATTTTTCGTTAATTATCGTAATTTCCAAGTGGAAATAACCACGGGCTTCGGCCCTAACTTTTCTTTAATTTTTACTAATCTCAGCTAAGAGCATTTATCTGTCTATGCATTTTATCGTATAGCTTAATTTGCAACCCACTTTGCTGTATTAACTGCTAATTGGACAGATTTTACTCTACAGTTTTGGGAATTTTAATCAAATTTAACGTATTTTTCTTATTACTACTTAAAATAATTTCACTATTACATATATATATTATTATTTATATATATTTATACATATTTTGATTTAAATTTTTCTTACAGAGACGGTGGTCGAGCGCTTGGCGCGTTAACTCTCGGCTTGATCACATAGCAGCAGTGTGTGTTCTATACCCCGCACTGGTGTGAAATAAATTTAGAATAATTTATCCCCACGATCTCACTAATGAAATTCTCCAGGTTTCCCTCATTCCTGCACTGAATGGTGGTTAGAATTTACCAACCTAAGTCGATCCTGGTGGCACATGCGGCCCCTTCTCCCGCACAAGTCTCTGACTTCTGGGCTAATTACAGTTAGTATGAGGGGTTGAGATATTATTATTTTATATCCATTTGATATACTCCATTAATTAAATAAATAATTATTAAACTAAATTATTTGACTAATTAGTTACCTATTCATTGGTTGAATATTTTCTTTTATCTTTGGTTTACCTGAGTGCATCTTTAAAATAATATCATTTTTTTAATTAATTTAATTGTATTAAATTAATTTAATTACTTAGGCTTGAACAAAATGAATTCATATATCCCAGTTCGTCATTGTCTATTGAGGTCAATAATTTGTAGGTATTCAGTTTACTACGTTGAAGGCTGGTTTGTTGGAAAGCTTTGGAACTGTTAATGGTACAACAGATAGTCCAATAATCGAAATGACATTTTTAAGACAAACCAAAGGAAAAAGAAACGAATTTGGAAAACCAGACACATTAAATGTAGATACACACTGTCTTTCTCGAGCCTATTCCAATAAAGGAGAACCAATCAAATGTTTTCAATATTAGTGAAGATGTATTAATTAACATTGATATCGCTAAAAAGCTAAATCTCAAGATAAATTGTTGACATGCAATTAGTTTATCCCGAGGTTTATCCTTACATATAATTAGTGTAGGTCTTGGTTACCTTGTGTTTCTGTCTTCATAAGCAATTTCTTCGAAATCTTTGAACATGTCCTATTATAAGACATCCGTCCCTCATTAATTAAATTGCCAGGTAAATACTTACTAACTATAAATAAAGTCAAAAAAGGGTCTATTGTTCATACATTTAAAGATTTATGATGATTTATAGGAATTTATGGAGATTTATATGGAATTTATAGGGATTTATAAGGATTTATTTGATAAAAAGCATTTATGGTATACAACATTCGGGCAGATATTTACCCCTCGGTCAATAGTCATTTATATGGCGTACAATATGTATGTGTAGTTGAACGACCGGCAACATTTTTTTTCCTAGGGGGGTGAAAGTAGAAGGTTTTTATATGCATATTTTCAACACCACAGCTGATAATGAATGCAAGTTTCCACACCACTCATGAAGTATTGCTTTCAGCGCGTTACCATTTTTTAGTGGGTGGCTCGCTAGTAGCCATATTTCCCACAAGAAACAAAAATAATATGTACAAAACAGCTAAGTAGCCGTGAAAAATAAACTTTAAAACGGAAAAATAAAAAAGTCATATTTATTGTGTAAGTAGGTTAGGTTAGGTTAGGTTAGGTTAGGTTAGGTTAGGTTAGGTTAGACCTAGACCTTAGACCTACTAATTTTTAATTTTGCCCAGTGATGTAAATTATTAATTTGTGATTTAGGATGGTAAGTACCTACATAAAAATAAAGTCAATGAACAATAGGTAAGTCAATGAACATAATAGTACTTATGTAATAAACCAGAGAGCGTTTCCAGTTTTCGTAAATCCCAATAAAAAGCCTAACTTATATCGTTGTATTTGTAACCTAACGGCCTCAAGCACTGGGATATTTTTTGGATAAAATTATTTGAGAAATGTCTTAAGTGGAGGAGGTACCTATTAGTACCTACCTCAGTACACGTCAGTACCTACTTCGAGCAGCCCATAAATCAACTTTTTTTTTGTTAAAGTCGGCTCTGCTCTAACCCCCACTATAAATTTTTGCCGTCAAATAATATTTTCCTTACATTTTTTAACATATCTATCCTATCTTGTAAATAAAGCGAGGTCTGGTGGAAATCTGCGTTTTTCAGGTTTCATACGAAACGAACAAAAATTTTTGCTAACCGCCATACTTTTCTAACTTATTTTTGTCATATTTTTGCCTACCGCCATTTTTTTATTTCGACTCTCGTAGCGGTGTCTACCTACATAGGTAGGTATATCAATAATATATAGGTAGGTAAACGTCTTGCTTCGCCGTTTTGACTTTTTGTATAAGCTCCAGGATAAAAACAATTTAAAAAACGGGACTTAAAATTTACCTACCAACACTAGGAGGTACTTAGGTACCTCTGAAAATACATAAATACCTAAGTATCTGTACTGAAAATAAATAGTTTATTTTTAGTTACAGGACTTTTTTGTTTCGTCAGAGGTACCACCTACCTACATCGCTCTGATAATAAAAATAACCGTATTATATTGTATCACAATAACATTTAAACAGCACTATATATATACGCGATTATCTCAACCAACGCAGATGACTGTTGCAGATTATAGAAATGAGCGCAATACCCGCAAACTCGCCACTGTAAGAGCTCCGAACGTTCCGAGAGTCCATAGGGACTGTCAAACTAACACAGACGGTGCGTCATTCCAATAAGTTAAAAAGAGATACACTGCTCGATTATCCAGTATTCCGTCTACAGTAGAGCGGCGTTGCCGCTTTTAACTATAAAAATAAATGTTTAGGGAATTTCCATAATTTAAAGTAGTTGAAAATAAATGTAAAAATGGCTAACATCTTGGGCTATAATATATTATTGTATGCACAATAATTCTTTTATGACATTCATAAATAATATATATAATATTTATATAGTATTGTGGAATATGATAGTTTAATTGAATATTGAGAAATTTGAGAATTACATGTGGCAACTGCGCGGTATCTTATATGCGGTCAGTTAACTACACATACATATTGAATGAACTTCAGGCTAAAATTGTCACTTTTCCGATTAGTATTATTAGCCCTTAAGCTAATCTGTACCCACAACACCCGTCAAAAATCTGAGCAGCCGATAGGCATAATTAAAGAACCATAAGTAAGTGATTCCTGGATGAGAGGCTACTAATTACAGGTAAAACTATTTAGTAAAAAGTGTCATTATAAAACTTACTATGTAATACTTACTG